>JAFFZR010008604.1:0-18385 GCA_018397195.1 Lethrus apterus | reverse complement strand
CCATTTAAAAAAATCTAATTATCTGAGTTGGCTCTGAAATGTGATGCGCAATTGTTTTTTTGTGTGGACCGTTGTAATCAGCGGAAAAATCACTGCATCTTTGCTAATTTAACCGACTCTGTAGCTCCAAAAATAACGAAAATAGCAATAGTGCGCAGATAACTTTGAACACCCTGTATATTCCATCAGTTACTTTACTCACACACACACACACTCACAAAAAGAACGTGGAGTGGAATTACATATGAAAATATTCAAACTGAAAAGGAGAATCTGAAAAATTTCGAAACAACGGAAGACTTGACACTCCCTGTATTAAAAAACGATACAAATTGTGGAAATTATAGAGGTATCTCTCTCCTGAATACGTATAAAATACTAACGGTTATATTTAAAAGAAAGACTACAGACGTAGACAGAAAATCTCAAGGGAGACTATCAGATTCAGAAAGGGAAGGTCTACGCAAAACACATACTAAGACAAATAATGGAAAGTGCCAAGGATATAATATGGAAATGCACTTGATGTTTATAGATTTCAAGCAGGCATTCGATCAACTGAAGAGGAAACAGTTAATGAACGACTTGAAAGGAATCAAGATACCAAAGAAAATTATTGGTTTTGACGAAATTAACGCAATAATAAACAACGAACAACAGAGAACATTACAGTAAAAAAATGAGTGAGATAGGAGTTTTTGTCGACCCTTTACTATAGCGATGGATACAGTAATATAAAAAAATGGAAGGAACAAGAACAATTAACAAAAACTCAGCACAGGTGAATCATCAGCAGTGGGTTCTTGATACAATCACTACATCATTCATATGCGGATGATCTAGTGATTGAATCAAGAATCCACTGTTGAAGCAAAGGGAGAGAGTTTATTGGTGATCCAGCAGGAAAGATTGACCGATGGAAAGTGTATTTCTCGGATTTGTTAAATGTCAGTGATGATAGTAATCCTATTGATGAAATTCTTGAGAATAACTTAGGAAATAATCAAAAACTGGTGGAAGAACCCACAGAACCAGAAATACTGGAGACCATATTATATAAGTTAAAGAATTATAAAAGTGCTGGAGAAAATGGTATACAAGCTCAGATCTGGAAAGAAGGTGGCAATTTCTTGAAAAATTAGATTAAAAAGCACTTTTGGAAGGGTTAGAATGAAAATAGCATGTAAGAGAAGATCAAAATACAATAAAAGAAGACATGAGACAGTTAGAAATATAGAACTAGAAGAGCCAAACAAGAGAAAAGAAAAAAATGGCGATTGGTAATGGAAAAACTTAAAGCCCTGAGCCTATAAGGCTTGTGGGGCTGATACGTATACAGGGTTTTTTCGGATGTTTAGTATGGGGATCTCGGAAACTAGCGGAGATAGAGAGACGATTAAATGGGGAAAGATTTTCAGTTTTACGAGCTCAATTTAATGAGGTTTTTGTTTCTTGGAAAAAATGCATGGCTAACTAGATATCTCGGAATAATTATTTTTGTGTTATTTTGTTCGATGCCTATGGCTCTGTTATTATTGACTTTAGAAAAAATGTGTAAAGGAAAAAGTTTGTAGGTAATTACGAGTTATGACACAAACTTGTGTTTTTTTCTAATGGAAACCATAGTCGGCTATGACTATAAAAAAGGCCTTTTTTCAACGTTTCTGTTGATATACCACTCGACCTAGTTATTTTTATAAATAAATAAATTATGGTCATTTTTTTCTTTTAATTTTAATTTTTTTTAATTTCTCTGTTTATTAGTTTATCGGAAATTATTTTTATTTAAAATTGTAACTCCAACGGAACCAACATTTCACACCAAAATAATTATGTTTATAATTTCGAAATTAAAAGAAATTTAGTAACTAATTTGAATTTTATTATCAAACGCGATGTGCATCTATCAATTGTTTCCATCGTACTACTTGAACAGTTCGAAAATTAAAAGAAAAAAATGACCATAATTTATTTATTTATAAAAATAACTAGGTCGAGTGGCATATCAACAGAAACGTTGAAAAAACGCCTTTTTTATAGTCATAGCCGACTATGGTTTCCATTAGAAAAAAACACAAGTTTGTGTCATAACTCGGAAATTATAGCTTAAATAAAAAATTAGACAGTATTATGCACGTAATTACCTACAACTTTTTCCTTTACACATTTTTTCTAAAGTCAATAATAACAGAGCCATAGGCGTCGAACAAAATAACACAAAAATGATTTTTCCAAGATATTTAGTTAGCCATGCATTTTTCTCAGAAACAAAAACCTCATTAAATTGAACTCGTAAAACTGAAATTCTTTCCCCATTTAATGGTCTCTCTATCTCCGCTAGTTCCCGAGATCCCCATACAAAACATCCGAAAAAACTCACCCTGTATATACAGGGTGATTCATAACTTATACGACAAACGTAAATGGGTGATCAGGAATGCTATTTTGAACAAATAAGTTACTATGTACATGTGGCAAATCTTTAATAGTTTGCGAAATAAACTATGATATATATTTATCTCACAAATTTTTTCAAAAAATATATTTATAATAAGTGCTCAAAATGTGCTCCATGAGCTTGAATACATGCATTGCAACCTTGCACTAAAGAATCGTATACACGATTAATAACATTTCGGGCACGTATACCATTGGAACAGTTAATAATTCTATCCAGTAATTGGTCACGAGTTTAAATCTCCACTGCATACACATTTTCTTTCAAGTCTCCCTAGAAATAAAAGTCTAATGGGTTTAAGTCTAGCGAGCGTGGTTGCCATTGCCCCGGACCATGTTGTCCAATCCATCTTTCCGGATAATTTATATTCAACCACTCTGTTACCGGTCGAGCGGAATGTGGAGGTGCCCCATCATGTTGTAAGTTGTAACCACATATTCTGTCTAACAACTAATGGTACATCTTCCAGTTTCGCATTCAAACGATTTTCCAAAAAATTTAAGTAATTATTACCATTTAAACGATCTCCTAAAATTTTAATTTCTAAAATTTAAGGATTCCCGCCCAAACATTAATACTAAAACGTTGCTGATTTGACAGTTACGAAGTAAGCGCCATAAATTCTCGGCGTGACAGGCTTACACAGGTTAAAATAATAATAAAATTATGTTTACATTATTTATTATTATTATTATTTATTATTTATTTTTTCAGTTTTTTATTTTTTTTTTTATTTGTTCAAAATCGCATTCCTGATCACCCATTTACGTTTGTCGTGTAAGTAATGAATCAACCTGTATACATAAACGTACATGATGGAACTCTATTTAATAATATTAGATATATTTGCATGCAATCGTTGTGATCAGTACTTTTCTTATGCACATTTCTGTTGCACAATTTCGAAATGCATACAAACTCAGAATTAGATAAGAAATTTAATTTTCTAGAAACGATGTAGCTTTGGTAATGGAACGTAGAAAACTAGAAGACATATTAGAAGAAGACGACACAATCGACGAGACCGATTCTGTAGCAATCGATCTCGGCAATTTGCGGTAGTAGTTTTTTCGTTTGGTAATATATGTGAGAGGGAAAAAAATTGTTTGGAATAGTGAGATTTAACCAAATATTGGATCAAGAATTATTTTCTATGTGTTTCTGAATCACGAGGAAAGTTTTGTCGAATCAACACTTTAATAAATTGATTTCAACAAAATTTGTTAATGAGTAATAATTGTTACGTTAGTGGTAAATTCTTCTCAGCCAGATTTTTCCAATCAAAATGGTTGAATTAATTTCACTTTAGTGATGTTGTGCTTTATTGAATTAGTGTAGTTGATTTAGATTAGTTCCGTCCTTATTCTACAGTGTGTTTCACTTCATAATATTCTTTTACAATGAATCTAAAGACGAATCAATCAGATCTAATCAAAATTTTACTAATTGTTACAATTTCAATTTGTTGTAAAAAGTCAAAGTGGAACAGACTGTCCCATATTTTTATAGATTTGTTTGAACATATCTTTATACCGTCCTTTTTCTGAACAGTCTGTTGTCATTTGTTTCCATTTGATTTTAGCTTAAAGAAACTTAGAAAAAAGTATAGACGTTTAAAATGTAAATCAAAATTCAAGTGTATTAAAACAGTCAATGGCAGAACATACATTACGATTGTGTGACAATCAAAATAAATATATTTAGTATTTTAAGCAATATTTCAATCACGAGTAATACTTTTTGCAAAATGAATGTTATTTCATCACTTTTCAATAAAGAATATGTTAGTAAGTTTATATTTTATACCCAACCTTCATCAGTTAAAAATTGATGCAATATAAGCCATGTTCAAAGATTTGTTGATAATTTTTGAACAGTAACCTTGGTTTTTTTGCCAATATAGAATTGATGAATGAAATAGTATTATGAATGAAATAGAATTATGAATGAAATAGAACTGATCATGAAATAGAATCAGCGGATATAACAGTGTTCTATAATTTTGTAATAAACTCCGCACATAAAAGATGGCGCTTTGAATATTTTTGACATGAAGTTTGAAAACTATAATAAACATACACAGAGTTGTGTTGGTGTTTGTCAACGTCTTTTTTTTTTGTTCTTCGTAAATATCATGTTGCATGTTTATAAACAGACTTGACATTTATTGGTTAATGTGTATATAAAGATTTTTATTAGTAATTGTACTAAACATCTCCATTAGTTATTGTCAATTTACGCTGGTGGCGCTACTATCCATAAAACATGTCTACTGACAAAGGGACAATTCAAAATATTAACAATTATTAGCTTTAAAAAAGCTGATTTAAATAAAAAAATAATACTTGAACAACCAAAGAACACGGAAATTAGCAAAATGGACGTTCAATTGGATGAATACTAATAATTACTAATATCCCTTTGTCGTTAGTGTAAAAGTTTGTCAAGAGGTGGCGTATCGCATAATGTAAATCGCCAATAATGTATAGATATATTTATTTGGTCTGAAATTCCATGTTATTTAATTAAATAACAAATCCTGTCTGATTGAATAAAAATATTACACTTTATAACAATTATATGATCAATATGTAATCAATTGAAATTTTCCGCAATTTAGTTCACCTCGCATATAAAAGATGGCGCTTCAAGGGACCATAGCTTGAAGTGCCACTGAGTGATTCGAAATGATTGTTTGTGTCGGCTTTTGAAAACGGTAAATGAAATTCTATAGTATAATTTAGTGTTTCGTGAGTAAAATTGCACCATATTTCTATGACAGAGTCATTATATATCAACTTTATATCGTGATTGTTTTCAAAAGAAGAAAGTGCATAACTATCTCTAAGCTGCAAGATCATCGCCAAATTAATTTCTCCATTTCAACACTTGAAAAACTGTTAATAGAATTGTTTATTATCACAAAGAAGAATTAAATGTGTATATCACCCAGATATACTAAACCAGTTTATTAAATTTGCCTAGTCTCAATCAAAGGGGCATAATTAAAGACGTATTTTGAACACACATTTTATTTAAAAAATTTACCATAAAAATTACAAAACTAATCCAACATTTATTATTAGTAAACATAATACTTTTAATGTAATTGTATATTTATGGACATAAATGGCAATATATGATGGAAGGAGAAACATATAAAGATTAGAGAGTTGTAGTGAGGTGTATGTTTGAAGAAATTTTATCTGACAGATAAGAAAAATATTAAAATTAATGAAAAACAGAAACAAAAAGGTGGAATAATTCGAAAGTACAGACAATACAAATAAAATACAAAGGTTATAAATACATCAATAATTTACATAATAAAGTTTGTTTTTCTACTTGTCAGTTATGTAAGATGTAACCAGTTAATACTGTAATTTCATTCCATTTTATTGAAATTTCGAGCGTACGGGCAAAAATCGCGTTGCTTTTTGTCCAGATTTCGTCTGTGGGCCCTTCTTTCCTTTCCCTGACTTCTTTATCCCTAAATACCAACCAAGATGTGCAAACGCCTTCGATAAGTAGTTATTATAATTCCCATCCAAAGATTCTATAAATATAGTCGACTCCTTCCACATATTTGCTTCCGCATACAGTCTTCCTTTTTTATTCATCGCGACGTACAGCAACGTCAACATTCCTTGAATACGCACGTGACCTTCATGCCCAGCATTGATTAGTTCCAAATGGGCTGCAAAGAAAATTATCATCAATTGAAATCTTAAAAATACGTAAGTCATATTTTGTAAGTATTACGCAATGCTACAAATTTGCGATACAGTATTTTAAATTATCATAAAGCGTTTTATGGTCGTTGTGAAACAATGAAGTGAACACATTTTTTATTTTATGATTAATTCCAACAATATTTATGAAACATATCCACGTCAATTATTTATTATTATTTCGATAAAATCACTACAGAAATATACATAATTTTTTTTCGTTTTCTTGGCTAATTACATAATTTTCTCACTTTCTATTCAACACCAATTTTGTATTTTAGACCACGCTTTATGTATGTATTTAAGTCCTTATTTAAATCAAACAAATTTCATGCTTACTATGAATATCATTCCTATCTTGAGTTCCTCGTACTTTTCCATCTGGATAAACTCCAATGAAATAGCCTGTCGCGGAATATAACTGCATTTTTGTACCAAATTTTGGATTGCCCCAGTACTGAGGATACTTGCGTATAACGTCTAATGTCGACGACGCCGATTCCAAATCGACGCCGCACCTACAAAAAATATCTTCAAAGAAATTTTAATTTTGAAACTTAATTTTTAGCTGAATTTTGGCTTGTTTGGGTTCGCTTGTCAAAGTTTCAAAGATAAAGAACAAAGAGATAGCATGCAACTGATGAAAATAAAGACGGAAATTAAAATCATAATGTACGAAGAGAATTAAAGAAAAAGACAAGAAATGAAACGATTTAAAAAAAGAAGGGAGAATTAATAAAGAGAAAAGAAAAAGAAGAAGTGTCTCGAAACGAAAAACATATAAAAAAGTTAGAGTTGAAGTTAAAAAAACAAAAAGCATGGGAAGAATTTCAAGTCATACAGTAAGGAAATGTTGGAAAACTAGCACGTGACGGAAAAGTGCAAAAGTAAAAAAAAATGAATAAGAACCAATCAACACAATTCCATTTTGTTTAGTTTTTAACAATAAGCAGTCACGCCCCTTAAGTCTTAATCCTACAGATTTATCACAATGTAAATAGATAAAACTGATAGATGAAGCTACTTTAATCACTAAAATAAAACCATTGCGAACACTTTAAATTATTTAATTTGTTTCATTGTAATTTATGGTAAGTTATGCCGCCCCACGCTTCCCCCATATAAAAAATTACAACCAATTAACTAAGAAATTTAAATAAAAATATAAACGAAAACAAATGCAGTTTTAATCATTTCGTAATCAAGCAAGATATTTTTTAATGGTAATTACCATCCTGTTCCTTCTAATGATCTCTTGGTCCTCTCAAAATCTGATTTATTGTCCGTTTCATCCAAAACACTTTCATCGTCACTGGATGTATCACTAGTGCCGTTTTCCATCTCTATTGATCGGAAATACGAGCCTAAAACCACTCCCAATAAATGAATGACTTTTTCACATACTTTAAGCAGTACGCCACGCGCATTTATTAAGTAATTAATGTTTATTGTGCATATGCGATCAAAATTTCTTGACGCGCACGTACTGCAAACGCATTTGAAATTAAATGCGTATAAATAGGTTCGCTGTTAGTTTCAGTAAACTAGACGCACGTGTTTGAGTTTATTTTTAATTTGAAATCTGTTTTCCTTCCACTCGAACTCTTGACATAAGTATGTATTGACGCCCATAACGTTTAAATTTCGCGGTCGATTTTTATTCTCCATTTTAAATTGTAGTATGTTCAGTGTTGCCAGAGTACCATCACTGATTTTATAGTTTTTATTTTGCTACGTAATTCCTATTTTTAGTTTAAATTTTTAAATTATAAATAAATAAATATTTATTTTTTATTTTGTTACATTTATTTTTGACCTTTTTGAACATATTTATTAATTATTATATGGTGTATTTCATTATATCTTATAAGTTTATGAATGTGGTAACACTGAGTATGTTGGCATTGTTGATTCGCATTTGGTTTTTATGTGACGTTTGAATTTCAACATTTTAAATTTGTATCATTTTACGTCAAATAATTAATTTTAATGGCTGAAGAATCGGAAAATGTAAGTTTATAAGCTGTTTATCTATAAATATAACATTTGTTATTATAGATTCCACCAATTAGTGTAAAAGAACCGTTGGATTTAGTTAGGTTAAGTTTGGATGAACGCATATATGTGAAAATGCGAAACGACAGAGAAATAAGGGGACGATTACATGTAAGCATTTAATTTATAAGTTTTATTTAAGTATTTAAAAAATCATTTTAGGCATACGATCAACATATGAACATGGTAATGAGTGATGCAGAAGAAACTATTACGACGGTGGAAATCGATGAGGAAACTTACGAGGAGGTTTACAGATCCACGAAACGTACGATACCTATGCTTTTTGTTAGAGGTGATGGGGTAATTTTAGTCTCGCCACCAATGCGCACAGCTTAGATTCAATTATGATTTCTTTTCATATTCGTCATGTACATAAAAAGTACTGCTTATTTCATAAGAATTTTATGTTCAGTTCTGGTGTCCTACATTACGAATAAATTTAATTAGATGAACATTTTTCCTATTCCATCAAATCATAGGCCTTTATAAATTTTAAAGCTCAAAGGAAATTTTTTAAATTATTTGAAGGAAAAAAAAATAAACCATTTACATAACTGTTTTTACTTCCATTAAATACAGTTTAATTTACAAAGTATACCTGAAATATATATGTTGTTAGAATATAAAGATAAAACTACAGGAGTTATATATTAGATACAAATATATAATATACAAGAGCTTATGTCTAAACAAAATGAATAAAACATTTTCAAGCATTCAATACGACGAACACAATATATACAAGTTTTCCTCAACTCATAATATACAAATACAAAACTTCGCTAATAAAATAAGTGGCGCTAAAAAAATACAAGAGTATTTCTAAAATATTTTCTCACTTAATACTGTTTCTTTATATATACGATTAGTACGATAGAGACCTTTGTAACATGTCTCCCAAACACGATTTTCACATACAGACGATTATTTTTTAAATAACTTATTGCACCGCGCAAGACATCGACACACTTTAATTAAAAACTTATGAGCAAAACATCAAAAATAAGTGAGTATATTGATTCTTATTTCATTATTGTTCATGGTCTTTTAATATAAAATATTGAACATAAATTTGAAGATGGAATCTGTTATGTTTACTAGCCAAAATGTTGAATGAATTGAAAAGATAAAAAATTTACGTGATTATAATTAACAGATTCATATATTGTACTAAAAACAAAATGTATTAAATTTAATTTTGTAATAATGGAATCCTTAGAATCCATCCATTATATTATTTATCAGTTACATGTACAATGTGCTAACAAAAATTGCATGAACTTGAAATTTAATATATCCATTATAAATTAATAATGTTTCAATGACCAAGTTAAACGATAAATCCTGTCGTATGCATTTCTATTAAGTTTGAATTTCAAAAATTTTCTTACTATTGCTATGAAGACTTAGTAATCATCTCAATAAATTGTTTTTTTATATGTTATAAAATTCAATGGCCACAAACAAAGTAAGAATGAAAAAATAAAAATCGTACATAATTATCAAATATACATAATTTCCAATTGCCATTGTACTGAAGCATTCGATACTGTTCTTCGATATATGTTACATTTAATTCATACAACTGTACCTATTGAGATAGTCCATACAATAAACCAATTTTCAAGCTCTAAATAAAATTTGAGGTTATAAAATTCTTATACATTAAATAAATATTGTGGTGAATACAGTTTGTTCTAATAACAATTTTTTAGTACCATACTGGGCAGTATGCTCAGTACCAAGTGCAGCTACCGAAAACAATTGAACAGCTGATAATATTAGGTCTTATATGTTTAAAGTTGTAAAAAAACGTCACACTTGAACAAGATGTGTACGAATATATGTAATACTATTATATTAATTTTTATCTAAAATTAATTGCTAATTTCAGTCAGTACATATTTGTATGAAATTGACAAAAAAACATCTTTTGAAGTAATGAAGTTATTATTCTTCTACCTAAACTGTTACAAATTGTGTACTTAAAAATGTAACCTCCATGCATCATCCTATTAATACTTACACACGGCATATATTTGATTTGGTTACCCTTTTTCACATTTAATAAAAGCATCGCAAGAACCTCCCAGCACATGCAACCATCGTTCATACTTCCATTGTCGTTGGACTTTCGTTGTGCACTAGCAAACCTGGCTAGCGGTGCTAGCCTTGCGTCGGTGTCACGCCGACGTTTCGTTTTCACCCCATCCCTCGCTATCACATTCCGATTCGGACGCAGAATCAGAATCACTAAACTCCACCGCAACACGGCGTGCCAAAATACTAGCGACGTCGTGCAAACCGTTACCTCGTTCTACTTCTTTCTGTTCAATTTTTTCTACTTTACGTAATTTGATTCCATCTCTAATGGCTTTTAATAAATCATTGCGTGGGTCGATCATCGGCGGAGCCTGTTTTGAAATTGGTCGATCTTTAACTGGAGTGAGTTTTGGAGGAGTTGAAGTTAGAATCTTCGCCAAATCTCCATTTAACATAGGAGGACTTGTTGGACCATTAATAATTAGAGGCATTGGGGGAGGTGGAGGCGGTGGGGGTGCTTGAACAGGGGTAACTTGCTTTGGTGGTGATTGCTGTTTTGGTACTGGTGGTGGGGGAGGAAGTTCCATTGTAGGTTCAGGTGTTGCTTGATGGGAATGTGGACTACTCGAACGAGACTGACTATTCTGTCGAGCTAAATGTGCAGGAATGCCGTTTGGTGGGGACATGGTTGTTTCCGGAGGAGGCGGTGGTGGTGGTAGAGTGTCGCGACCAGTAGACATGCTTCTTCCTCGTGTGGGGGTATTTGATGATGGTGTTGATGTGTTACTAGGCGGAGCAGGTGGTGGTTGACTTGGACGTATTTTGCCGCCTCTTGTTGGTGTTCCAACCTAAAAACATTTTATGTAATTCTATTTTTACATCATAGTTGTTACTTACTTGATAAGGACTTTCTTGATTAGCAGGTGGTGGTACAAACATGCCTTGTTGGTAAGGATTTTCATCATATGTTGGATAAGTTGGTGAATGTGTACCACCATCAGGTACCTCATGTTGATATGACCGTCTCAATTCAATTGAATTTGGCCTAGGAGGTTTCTGTTCAACAATAAGTTTACTATCATCCACAGGCACTGGGGTGTGGTATTGAATACTCTGTGGCATTATGTATTCACCATGACCCACAACCAATTGTCGCTGCCTTTCTCTTGTATTGTGTGGTTGCCGCACTCTCTTTTTGTGTCTACCCCCACCTTGACCACCTTCAGTACGTGGTCTGTGCGGTTTCTTGCCCCGATCATGCATCATTCTCTCAGTATCTTTAAGTACTTCTTCACGCCACAATTCGAAGAAGTAATTTGGATCTGTGTAGAATTTCAAACCATCTTTTCCATCATCTCTGTAACAATTCAATTTATCTAAAGGTGGTGGCCTATCACAGGCTTTATATGTTTCTAACATTGCTGTCGGCATCGTTTGACGTGAAAATATCTGGAAAATCACAATCAAAATTGTGCAATACAAATTAAATATATTTGCATACCTGTTGGTCAAATACAACCGCACTTTTGAATGCTTTTCTCATATGAATATCCTGCAGTGAAACTTCTTCAACGGTACTATCCAATTGAGTAACTTTGATTGCTAGCCTATCGATTCGAGCTTGAAGTGAATTTGACCTATCATATAATTGTTGAGCATCTCTTGCTAATTCTCCAAATAAATCTTCAGCATGCCTTGAAAGAGAAGATAATTGTCTGACAGTGTTTGCTAAAGTTCCATTTGTAACAGCTTCTAATTCCGAAGGTAGTGGAAAATCATCTGGTATTGTGCCTCTTCCTACATGCACAGGAGCAACAACTCTTTTGGGAAGTGGCATCTTTCTAATATTTGTTTCATTCACCTCATGTATATAGAATTGTGTGGGACATATAACTGTAAATCTAAAATGAAAATGTAATTAATGCAAGAATATAGCGAATTAATAACATGTAATCATTTACTTCCTGTTAATAAACTAGATAAGAATGCAAGATTAGCATTTGTTATAATTAACATATTTTTACTCTCATGGTGCTAACTGTTAAACACATGTCAACTTTTCTCACATGTTATCACACAAGATCTTGTGTATGGAAAAAAAACAAAGTTATACACCCAAACATATGACTCACATCCTATTTATCTTCCCCATGAAATTATTGATCATAATTTAATATAATAAACAGGGAAGTGCATCTTTGACAGCTAACTGTAAACTAATGATTACAATAACTGTTGTCGTTAATATGCAGTATCAAAGTGCAAATTCTTTAGCAAAATTACTTTTATTTTACGCCTCAAGGACACAACATGCACAACTTTCTTGGATTATAACATTTTCGCAATAAAACCATTATCTAATCTAATCATTTATTGGTTGACTTTGTGTGTCAATAAGAAAATTTGGTGTTCGTTATTGGACGTAAAACCAACATAAGTTACTTACTTATAGTTATTAACATCGAAAAGAAAGTTGCTACATTCTGTTATTTTTTACAAATGTCAATTTTTCTCTTATAACAAATGTCAAACGAAAAGGCCAACAAACTGTACAAATGTCAAACGACAACCATGCGAAGTGTACACACCTTCATTGCGCTTTCACTTAAATTTGCGAAAAACATCACATTTTTATCGAAAAACTCCGCACTCACGTTTTAAAAGAACCATTTAAAGGCCAGTATTTTATATTTTTTAAATAAAATGGCGAAGCGGTACACCCAAAATGAACTCACGATCAAACAGTATGACCAATCACTGAAAACAAACATCCTCTGTAATTATCTCGAACCAAATAATCAACACAAACAAAATAAACTTTTAATATTTATTTATTATTAACATATATTTATCAATGCGTCAGTATATTAACACATAAAACAACCTTAATTTAAATTTGATATTCGAGATGTAAAAACTCAAAATTAAATACAGGCGATTGTTAATAAGCTATCTGCATCAAACTTCACAGCTTTAAGATTGGTTATCGTTCCATAATTCAATATAGATAGTAATTTCAAATATGAAAACTTATTTATGCATTTTATTAATAGAAACTCCTAAATTTTAACAAAGAAACGATAAAGAAAATTAATTCATAAAAATAATACCCTTTTTAGTATTAAAACAACTTGGTTTTTTATAAACATATTTTATTCAATTACAAATTAAAAATATCAATGCAAATAAATAGTATATATAACATGTTAATAAAATACAAGCGAAATTGCCACTACACTATAAATATTTTCCATTAAATCTAACATTCAATACACAATCTTTTCTAAAACAACTCCGTTAAAAGAATATGATCATTTAATTACATATTCAATATTAGAGTATTTTACATTACTTTAATATTCAAGTGCATTTTACACAAAATAGAATATAACACTATACAGTCTCAATAATGAAAATAACTTAATAAAAATAAACACATGGTTAAAATTGAAAGAATTTGTTTTTAGCAATCTGTTAATTTGCAAAATATAATATGTAAGCTATGTGTAAACGGTCTATTAAAAGAATTAAGTTACAATTACTGGTAAGATCTTAGATTTATTTATATATACTTTATATAATACAAAAATTGCAACAATTTTACTAGAGATACATAGTATCAACATATACACATTTAAAAAGTACACTCATTTGTTTAAAAACCATTTTTCATACCTTCAAAGCATGACACTTCAATATGAAGCTATAACATGCCCCATAAGCTCATTATACACAAAATTTCACTCAAATTGAAGAACGGTTACATCCTCTGTAATACTTAATTTTGCATAAGTATGTAGAAGATTCTCATGAAAATAGCAACATAACCATTATACAGTCATGCTTTTCATTTTAGTGTCCTTATATAACCCCACGTTTGTTTAAAATTTTAAAATTCATCAACACAAGAACAATCTTAACCAAACTTGAGAGTATATAAAACAATTTTTAAACAAAACACTAAACAAGTTAGTTACCATTAATTTTTAAAATAAAAACATTAGTTCATAATTTCTCAAGTTGAAATACAAACTGTACGGGTATCCAGAAAAACAACCCATATTTTACACTTTAAGTTTAAAATCATCATAATTTTATCTTAATTTAGATTTCTTTGTAAAGCAATATAAAATAAAAAGATTAGTCAAAGTGGATATCTGCATGTCTCGGAACAAATGGGAAAGCACATATTTTAATGGATGTAAGAGTACCTACATATCAAAATTTTAATTTTTCTATGAATATTTTAACTTAGTCTATAAAATCTAATCTACGAAAATATGTGTAATTGAGTGTATCTAAAAAAAGCTGTTTTTAAAACATACAAAATAAAAATTATATCAAAATGATTAATACAGATATTGCATTTAGTTCATTTTTACAATGGCCATTTTTGGGCTTGTCACAATATAGCCCAAAAAATTTATCAAAGTAAAAATTTTTTGATAACACAATCAAATTCAAATACTTTAATATCTACGGTTTTGGAAACATTGCCAAGATAGCACCACAAATTTTCTGAGGATTTGTTTCATCTGGATACAACTGCATAGCTTGTGTTACTTGTTCTTCCGGAAAGATTGCTGCTAAATGATAATGCAGTTTCCTCCGTGCGTCCTCCTGTAAATTTACTGGTGTGGGTCCGATATTGCCTGGTGTCCATTGTGGAGGCCAAACATTCAACTGTGTATCAGAACTGCTTGATATGCGTTGCATGTGTCGATGTTGAGGATGTGCCTGTGGAGGCCAAGGCCTGTACGAATCAGGTGCAGAAGCTATTCTCGTAACATGTTGATGCAATTCCCAATTTGGCGGTGTCAAGTACGGGGATGGTAACTGATTAATTGAGTTCATTTGAGTATTTTGTGGTGGTAAATATCGCCTAACTAATCTAGGATCAGTATTTGGATTTAACGTTAGTTGCCTTTGTAACTTTTTATGCAGATTTTCTGGTTGCGGGTGATTTTGATAAGTCGTTCCAACATTGTCGACACTTCTGCTCTTGCTGACAATAGCATGTTGAGGTTCTTTTGTCGAAGGGACGCTAGATCTTGTTCTTCCGAGAGGAGTTTTTCTTATTTCACCTTCGCGTGCCTAAAATTCAAGTATTATGTTCTACTGACAATAATTTTAAAATTTTATGCTTTACCTGCAAGTGCCTTTGTGCATGTTCAGAAAGTCTCTCCGTTACACTTTTATGAGGAAGAGGTCCTCTTTCCGGATGATGATATTTGCATTTATTACCATAAGTACATTTCTTTCCATAAGGACATAAAGGTGGAGGATCGCCCTTTTTCGGCTGCGTTCTTAAAAAGTTATCGAGTGTTGGACCAGATCTACCCAGAGGATCATCAGGGGGCATAAATCGATCATTAACGAACGAATACATCAAAATTCTTTCTTCTACTACCTTCCTAAATTCTGAACTTTCCTGGCACAGATCACGATAATTGTCATTACTAACGACAATACCATCTACTTCAGAAGCTAATTTTAATATGTATCTATCATCATAACAGACCATTCTTTTTCCACCCACGAGGCGCGATGGTGTAAACACCAAAAGTCGTTCGCGTTCCAACTCTGCCAATATGTCTTGATCGCAAACGGGATTGTCCAAACGTGGTGCTTCTTTGCGCCATTTCGGTACAAACACCGTTATTTCTTTATGACCTCTTGATTTGAACCAATCGACACAGATTTTTATACCTCTACATGAGAACGTTTCTTTATTACCATGACTGAAAACATTTATTTCAATTAGGATTTAAAAATTGGGTTAAAAAAAATTATCTACCTCATTGCAACGTTACTGCCGTCGATGACAATGGGGCGAAGTGACTGGCCAGCATTTTGTTCGAGTTGAATGTCGGGAAGATCTGATGGTCCTTCCGTAGGACTGCTATCACACGAACCTCCCTTTTGTGCTCCCAATTTAATGAGTTCGGCCAGTAGTTCGTTTTGAGCGGGCGAAGGTCCTAACTTTTGCAAAGCAGCCTGAACCAATTTCTCTGTATAACCCAATTTTAAAGCAAACTCTACCCTGTAACCATAAATTAAATAATAATTGTTTGTATTGATTACATTATGATGAACTTACCTGGCCGTATAACCTGGAGATGGATCTGGTGTGGTCTGGACATACTCAGCATATTCTGCTGCGAGAGTGTCACTGGTCGTTCTGGAGACATCCTGGTGATTACCTAGAGGCTCTGCATCATAATCAGAGTCGTAACTAGAATCTTCTCCAGCTATTGAACCAGCACAACCCTCTCGACATATGTCATCTACATATTTCTGCAACAAAATACATTCTAAAATTTTTATTGTAATCACTAATCATCTATGGATCAAACAACCGTGGTGTAACATCGTGCATGTTTAACTGGTTTTAATTACATGAAACCACATTTCCTAAGGGGAAAGTCTCACAAGTTCAACTCAAATTATTTCGCCTTGACGTTAATACATAATTGGCGTTATTAAAGTGAAATCATAGAAAAATTTACTCATTACGACAAATCAATTATCTTACAATAAACAATTAAAATGTTCTTATCTCCATTTATAATGATGTTGTATTGTTTGTTTAATTTATTATTGTCGCAATTCAGTAAAAATTAATTAATTAAAGGTAAATTACGCAAATACCATAAATATTTCATAACGGTATTTTCAGAGAATCACTTTTGGTTTCCTTTGGAATCAAAGCGTATGATTAATTGAATGTTGTATGGTATTTTCCAAATATTGAAGGTCAAAAGATTCGAATAAGATAAATAAACAATGAATGTTTATTAATTTGTTTAACGATTTCTAACAACTTAAATATATTTATTATTATTATTTTAAAAATATTGTATCTAGAAAATTCAATTTTAGACTTTTATTTTGTAATCAGCGACACAGAAAGGATCACAAGTTTGTAAATTACATCGCTCATATTAGGCGAGTCAAATTCGATTTTAATTACACAACGAGACGGTATTTTAAATATGTTGTAACCTAAAGGAAACCTAATCTGAAGTAAAAGATATTTACATAATGAATAATCACTTTATATAAAATATTCATGGACGTCATTCATTCAATTAAAAATATAAAAAAACTAACAATAATTATACCTCAACTTTCAAATTTTCCACAATTCACAAGCTCGTCCCACAAGTATATTGCATAAATGCACAGTAATAATACCTGTATTTAATGGGCAAGTCAAAAAAATGCAGAAGCGAATCGAAAAGTTACATAAATGACTGGTTTTTCGCAAATTATAAATTTCAAACGACGCAACATCAAAGAAAATTAATTCATCGACAATGAACTCCCTCATATTCGAAGAACCTTAGTTTTTTTTCGTATTGGAAAAACCACACACAAACTACCGATAAGACATTAAAATACATCGAATTATGTTATTAATTATCTACTTATCTAGTAACGCAGATTACCTTACACATATTTACATAGGAAATGAAATGCATCCTAGTGAGTGACAATATTGACAGTTGGAGTGACAATGGAGTGCATTTAATTGACCAGTTCAATAACCACCGAGAGAAAACGAAAAAATTGCTTGAAGAACAACTTTAGAAATTACAACGGATCCAGTTTCATAAGTACATTTATTATACTTTTATTCACGTGATGTGTAGAAAAAGAAATTACAGAAAACTTACATTTGGCGAATTGGCCGTTGTACACAGCTAGAAAGAGAAAATTAACATTAGACAACGAAAAGACGATTTATTGGAAACATTCACAAATATTTGATTTTTGTGCCATTTTAAACTTTATGTGATACAGTGAGATCGAAAAAAAAAATTAGTCAAAGTAAGCCATGAACAAAAATCGGCATGTCTTTACTTAAACCACTATTTATTTCTTAATGTCAAATTGACGTTTGTCAAAAATGTTGTCCAAACAAATCAAAGCTTTTCTTTTAGAATACTATTTTTGAAATGGAAATGAAACAGGAAACGGTAATTGGCAATATTCTTACGTTGCCTGTTATGAAAAATTTTAGGAGCACTTTCCTATTGAACATTTTTGACAAACGTCAATTTGACATTAAGAAATAAATAGTGGTTTAAGT
>JAFFZR010008601.1:0-18927 GCA_018397195.1 Lethrus apterus | reverse complement strand
CATGATTGCTAAGATTAACACGACGTAAAAAATTGAACTGGATTCTTCTCATCATTTCGACATCGTTTCTTAGAGTGTCTACTGCATTTTGGATGCGTTGCCATAATTCCTGCAGTAGACACTCTAAAAAACGGTGTCGAAATGATGAGAAGGGTCCAGTTCAAATTTTTACGACGTGTTAATCTTTGCATTCATGCAGAAGGCGTTATATTCGAATATTTGTTGTGAATTTTTTTCGTTGATTTGATTAAAATTTCTAGTTCGTGTTGAGGGTTATTAATTTTTTCTGCCTAAACTATGAGAAATGACGAAATGGAGCAAGAGACAAGAAATGTAGGTAACATATGTGTCTATCAGCAAAAAAAGTTTCAAAAGTATTCATCAAATAACAAAAAAAGTATGAGCTTCTTAAGATGTGGATGACCATTTTTTGACCACTTACAAAACAGGCAGAAGAGAAAATAACATGCCAAATAATGCTTTCTTTCAGTACAAATCCACATACCAAATTTGGTCCCAATCGCGAAAAGCGTTATAAAGTTTTCTTTTCAGGAAATTTGTATCCCTCTAGCGGCTAAACGAAGCAACTTTGAATAGAGGTAAGTTGGGTTAAATCGTTCTATTTTGGCCTCAGGAATATGTGTTATTATTTTGTACAGACCTTTCGGGGACACCCCGTAGATTATCTTGAAACAACGTTTCTTTCATAGTTTTGTATGATTAAGTGGAAAAGAGAGGACAGAAATTTTAAATTGGAAAGTTGAAGACAACTTTACGAGTTGTTATAACGATGATCGATTAATTCAATTAAATGTTTTGCTAGCACTACAAGACAATTCAGACAATCAAGTTAAGATTTGAAATGTTTAAAAAGAAATGTAATAAGGATTACTTTTAATGTAATACGGGTTACTTTTATCGGATAATTCAGTTTGCCAATCAATTAATGTTTGTTAGCCATTCATTTCTTGTTACTGATGAAGTAGAATAACTAGTTTAAAATCTCCCGTTTATAAAACTCAATTTCAATAACTTCAATAGGAATCTTTTCATAATGACTTTGTTTGATGGTGACCGATATTTATTGACTGTATTATTCAATATTCACATTAAATACAAAACGAATAAATTTCCATATAAATTCATATGGAAATTGAGGATTTCAACATGAAATTACTTGTCATGTCTAAATTATATTACATTAAACATTTGATGTATTAAATAACCTGGCCATTAGTTTGCATATGTCCAATTTGTTGATGTGAAGGAAACCACATAATTTACTAGTAGTAAACTGGTATATTGAATATGTGGAGAATAACATTGTTATCGATTGTTTGGAATCAATATGTAGTTAAACATCTCCATGCTCTAATTGTGCAACAAACACGCTCTGTGCTGTCCTGTTAATGACGAAATTGTCCTCGATATACGAAACTTTACGTTAAGATAAAATTTGAACAATTTAATCGTTAATACATCAAGCACTTAAGATAATTGACGTGTCGCAACGTAAACAGTAAACAGAGGGTTAAATTGGTTTTGTTTACTGTGGAAAGGTCGTTGTGTTCATTTTTGTAAATTTGTTTTCTGAAATTTGATAGAAAACGATAAGAAAATACTTCTGGGTCAGTCGACGTCGAGAACTTTCCTATTAGTAGCACAGGAGATGATGACAAAACAAAATTAAGGGTAGCAACCAAGATTGCTTGTGTTAAATGGGACGACATCTAAATTTAAAAGCTTTCTTTTCAAGTACAGAGTGAACAAAAATGATTGAAGGTGACATTTATATTTGGTATGAAATGTACTATACTCAATTAATCTTTCTAAATTCTGTTCAAAATTCCTAATTTTAAAAAAATATATTTTCTAATGAAAAAATGCTTCAAAAATAAACCTTTCTCCTATTTAGTAAATATCGTCTTAACAAGTTAATTCTTCTACTTATGAAGGCGATGGATATAAGTATTGGCGGGTAAAATGAAAAGTAGACATAATGCTTGACTGGACGAGGTTAGATGGTTATCACGATTTCTAAAATATTAAAGAAAATTCGTCGAGATTTTTGCTGTTTAGAGCCTTTCAATGTAAATCCCCTTTACCTTTCTGTTTTACATTTTACTTGGTAAAAAAAATTCCCGGCGGTTATTTCACACGTTTTATATTAATTCTTTTGATTTTTTAAACTTTGTCTCATCCCTTTGAGAACTTGGATATTACGTACACAGCATATTGAAACACTGAATTTGTATTCGTCATTAACAACAATCTCGACTCTGTAGATACAATCGTTCGTCATTTCGATTTACATTTTAAAATATTGACGGATAAAAAATGATATTAAGAAATTAATAATTTTCGAAATTTTAGAAAATTAATTTAAACAAACACTTTATTTTACTATTTTTCTTCTGAAAGGAAAATAATTTTATTATTATTATTAAACGTGGCGAGAATATAAAGTGTACCTGTCTTGAAGAAAGGATTAAATGGATTAGAAAAGACAAACGACGCGTCGTTTGTCTTTTATTTTATGCTATCGTCGCGACGGTAGCATACTGTCATGGCAGAATAGATATTATTATTTCAATATTGATTAAAGATCAATGAATTTTTAGAGAATATTCGTCACCAAATTCCCTATAAATACAGTGTGGTGATAAAGTTTGGAACAAAATTCATAAAAGCGTTTTATAATGTTTTTAAGAAAATCGCTCGGACAGGTCAATTTTTGTTTTTAAAATGCCGTCTTCTGACGTTAATTTTTTTGAAATGACTTCATTTGTTTTTGCACAATGACGTCATTATAAATTTTTTTAAATGACTACCCCCACTTTTTTCTTCTGTTTTTAATAGACCTTCTTACTACTTAAACGGTGATGTAAAAAAATTGGTACCTCACATAACAATTTTTTTGAATAAATGACACATTTACTTCAGTTCGTCAGTGGTTATAATTTAGTAAAAATAATATCGTAAACATTCTAAATTAAAGCAAATAACAGTAATTTATGTATCTAAGACGAAGAGTGAAGCTTTAAAGTGCAATGACGTCATTATCGATTTTTTTAAATGACACCTCTTATTTTTTTCTTTTGCTTTTGATAGACCTCCTTGATGTTTAAGTGGTGATTACCAAATTAATTCTTTACATAAGAACTTTTCTTAAAAAAATAACATTTTTTCTTAAAAAAATTAAAACTTTGTTTAAAAGAAAAAATGTAAATGTTTCATTTATTCAAAAAAATTGTTATGTAAGGTACCAATTTTAATTTGTAAAATCAATAAAATTCAGTTATTATAGCAAAGTACGGAGCAACAAATTTTTACTCAAAATATATATTTTCTAAGCAAATATTTCATTTTATTAGACATATAGTAAAAATGTACAGTGTGGTGATAAAGTTTGGAACAAAATTCATAAAAGCGTTCTATAATGTTTTTAAGAAAATCGCTCGGACAGGTCAATTTTTCTTTTTAAAATGCCGTCTTCTGACGTTAATTTTTTTTGAAATGACGTCATTTGTTTTTGCACAATGACGTCATCATAATTTTTTTTAAATGACAACCCCCACTTTTTCTTCTGTTTTTAATAGACCTTCTTACTACTTAAACGGTAATGTAAAAAAATTGTTATGTAAGGTACCAATTTTTTTACATCACCGTTTAAGTAGTAAGAAGGTCTATTAAAAACAGAAGAAAAAAGTGGGGGTTGTCATTTAAAAAAAATTATGATGACGTCATTGTGCAAAAACAAATGACGTCATTCCAAAAAAAATTAACGTCAGAAGACGGCATTTTAAAAAGAAAAATTGACCTGTCCGAGCGATTTTCTTAAAAACATTATAGAACGCTTTTATGAATTTTGTTCCAAACTTTATCACCACACTGTACATTTTTACTATATGTCTAATAAAATGAAATATTTGCTTAGAAAATATATATTTTGAGTAAAAATTTGTTGCTCCGTACTTTGCTATAATAACTGAATTTTATTGATTTTACAAATTACCAAAGAATCATAAATCCAGCGGATAAGTGAATTAATCCTTTGCGAAGTTTAATAATTCAAGCTGCCCGAAGTGTACTTAAGCAAATTACCATTTAGAAACGTCAGTAATACTGCATGTATTTGAAGGATAACCAAAATTGTAATATTGGCTTTCGAGAGGCTAAATCTCTTACCCGATGGCCGATAATTAACCCGTACGAGGTCGAAGTCATCGGCATTAAACAACCGACGCCCGCCCCTACGTATCCTTTATCAGATGCTATCTCGTCACTTCACATCTGTATTAGAAGTTCCACATTACTGTGTACCGATGGATTTCAATTAGAAACTTTGTCCTGCAACACAAAACTGACATAAAGTTGAATTCAGTTTGTAAATGTGATTGGAATTCTCCGCGTTGAATAAAATAAAGGGAAGACATGTTTAACAAACGAAATTCAAATATTTTGTAAAGGAAATTGCCATTCAAATGAAGAAAGTTGCTTCCGTCTAACGTATTTATCAGAAAATTTTACATACTTAAACAGTATGTAACTTTGATGTTAATAAAATAATGATTTTCAGGTAGCGAAGTGCACATCTCAACACAGCTTTTTGGTAAATACTTAATATTTCTATTTCAGTTTAAGTATAGTTTAATTATAACTTTAGTTTAATTATGCTTTATCAACAAATATAAAAAGCACATTTCTTGTACAACATGCTTTATATTTAAGTTGTAACAGAATAGCTCAATATAAGAAAACATACAATTTATTTTAATTACAATTATTTGCGAAAATTGTCGCTAATTACTTGCGACGCAGACATTTACGACAATTAGCATTGTAACTTACTAGTGACTTGCAGTTATTAATTCCTTCTACAACTTGGAACAGACAGGAAAACTGTTTTGCGTTAAACCATTTTTATCATTATTAGAAATGAAAAAATACACAAACTTTTTGTCAGATACCTGATAATACGTACGCATTTTAAGTGTTAATTTAAAAAGTTTTATAATATTTAAGTTTTTCAATGATTCTTAAAAATTTCTTAAAAATTAAACTATAAATTATTTAAAAGGTTTCCAGGTACAAAGTATAAAATGTTTGTATATAAACTTTACGGAGAAATAAAAACGGCTTTGATATCCACACACTTTGTTCAGCTTGACCTTACCTTACACTCTATCTTGCTTCGCTCTTAATTACTACAAAATAAATTAAATGATATTAATTTCATATTTTATACGTATTTTTTTACAAGGAAATAAATCTAAGAAACTTACTTGTAGACTTAACGAAAAATTAATAAAACTTCTACCGATAACACAAACAAATTAAGACAAAATTTACGAGTATAAAACAAAATATTATCAAAACAAACAAAATTAGAATTAACAAAATGGCACACAATAAAATAAAAATAAGAAAATTTGTATTAAGATCTTATGTAAATTTCTCGCCCAAAATAAAAATAATAAAAGCTAATTACATAATTATCATTTTCACACACGCAATTGAAAAGAAACATACTCATTACAAATGAAAAATGTCCCATTATTGATTAGAATTACTGAATATTTAAATTGATATTTTATGCCATTAATAATTACATGGAAAACCGATAACATAATTTAAAATATTAGGAAGGCCATTGTTGCAGAATTTGTTAAACAAACGCAACATCCGCACAGCAAAATTAATTGCAAATATTTAATTAGTTTTGGCAGAAAAATACGCGGTTATTAATTACTTTAACAGTGGTTATAGTTGGTTTTGAAAATTATGTTGATATTATTTGACATGTTATAATAGTTTTACTAATCGGCTTTTTATCTTCGACAAAATTAATTTTGTTTGTTTAAAATATCACAAATTACGTTAATGTTTTATTGACGAAATGAACAAATTAAAATTTAGGAGAATTCACAGATTTTGTAATAAAATTTATATTTTATAATAATAAGTAAATAAACGAATTTGTAAAAATAGCACATTTCATTATTATTAATATTTAATTGTGGATGGACAAAACTGTATCTAACCTAATCTTATTTATTAATACTGTCAACATGCTACAAAATTACCAAGATTGAGAAGACATAACAAAATTGATTTGTAATAATAAAGGTAACGTTGGAGAATAGGATTAGTTAAGATGAAGAAAGTTGCTACATCGAAATTCCAATATATAGGGTCATACTATCCCGCTATTTCAACGGATCATAGCTAACCTTAACCCAAACCCAAATCCGCAAAAATGGCGGTTCTATCTTCATTTTAAATGTTCGAAAAACGTATTTTTTATGTGCTTTCGGTTGTAACTGTGGTCTTGTGTCCATTTCAATATGCTTCGCGTTGAAAATCAGCTTCCTTTGACGGGAATAACATGAAATGTTGCAAAACAACACGTCGATAATAATAAAGTTGATATAAAGTTCTTTTATATGAAATATTTTACTAAGCTACTGACTTGTGAATGAAGGCAATTACTGTAAAGCTGGTTCAAATATATTATAATAAAGAATTGCAGGAATTGTCAATGGAAAGCCGAAATATTACAAGATTTAGAAAATTTATTTAAAAGTTTTTATTTACTTACATATTTTAACTTTAAACTAAGTGAACGCTGATGAAGAAAACACGTTTTCAGGTCAGGATTAGTAACTGAAATGAAAGCAAATCTTTGTTTTCATTGTATTCTTAAAAGTTTGTTGCAAAAATGTGGGATGATGGAACTTGTTAATTGGAAAAGTTTAGCCGATTTAGTGTGAGAAGTTTTCCAAACCAAAGAAAATAAGTATTGTTAATTTATATTCTAGAAACATATACTATGAAACATATTTAATAGTAAAATATTAAGAAGACAAATTTTAAGAAAAATGTTCATATTCATTAAATTCTAGTAATTATTTGGTTAATTATTGATTTGGTTTTTTAATTCGCATCGTTTTAATTCGACATGGCAACTTTAACTACATTTTTCGAAGAGATGTAGTAAAAAATTTTGTTACACATTTTTATTCGGTTGAAAGCTCAAGAAAAATATGAGTACATTTCCATTTAAGTTTATGTACGAAAATAAAATTATAACATGAAATATACTTCACGAAACATTCAGAAGTCTTGAATGAATTAAGTTATGTTTATGTGCATGAAATTCCACGTTTCTGTATACGAAACGTGAATTATTTTTGTGGAGCGTGAATTTCAGAAAGCTCGACTTTGTAATTTATGTATTTACAGAAACGAACTTCTGAATCACGACATTGTTTAACATTGTAAAGGTTTAGTTGAGAAGCACATTCGTGTTGCGTGCACGAAATATAAGAAAAAAGGAATGGTGTTAAATAAAAAAATGTATTTGTTAAAAGCTTAATAAAGGACTACCGACGGCGCGGCGCTGCTTACAATGGACCCGGGCACTAAATTTTTCAATGATGTCAACGTGATGTATGCTCCTACAAATTTCCCATGAGTGTAATTGTCAGACATTCATTAATAGCGTATAATATACACGACCTCGTGTCGCTAAAACATAATCCCTCGATAGATGGCGCCAAACTCGCCCTACTAATTCAATTTGCGCATTATATTTGTCGCATTTTACTGAATTAAAACACCTATCATGTGAATGCGTTAAAATTAAAAATTCTTACAATCTATAATGTATTGTAATCCAATCCATAAAGTTTTCATTGACGAACGAATTTAAACAGAATCAAAGCTTTGATGTAAAAATTAATAATTTTTAAAAAGTCTTTATGTATTGTTCTTGTAGGTTCTTGAGGTATAAAAATCGCAAATATCAATCTATAACACATGCTGTTAAAAGTGTTACTCTCGACCCACGTGATACCATATGCTTTGGTATACCAGAATGGCGAATACACGTAATATTCCTATATGGATGAAGTGAAATAGAGAGAGCTTACATCTGGGGTTATGAGGTTCGAACTGGCAAAATTGATTTGAAACGAGGTTGAAAGCAAAAAAAAACGATTTATTGGCAACGGTCGGGTCTACGCTGAATCATTGAAGCCTTTTAATTAAAAAGTTGAAAATTTTAATTGTATTTTTCTTTCCTTGTATTTTTTTCAGATACGTAAAGACTGTGTAATTGTGTAATTAACTTTTTCCAGTTTCTTTTATTTTGGTAACTTTCAGTCATCAAAAACTTTTAATTTCGATTAATTAACGTTTCTACTCGCTTATTTTATATAATAATTATATTATGGTGATTGATCTTTGTAAAATAATTATGTTTTTATTTTTAATAACAAAAGTTTTATCCATTTTAAAAATTTGTAACAATATTTTGTTTCTAATAATTAATACTTTGTGTTACGTTCAATATTGGAAACAGCTTTTTCAACGCTACTTTGTTTTAATTGGTAAATTTTTTGAAGAAACGAAAAATTTGGGTCCAAAACTTAATATTAAAAATTAGCAATCCATTTATTGTAAATATGGTAGCTTTTGTTGTTTTTATGTATTGATTTCTATTTTTTTTTTATTTGATCACGTTCAATTAATTAATTTAAAAATTGTGGGATTCTGTTATCATTTATCTATAATAATCAAAAAAGTTCACATGAAATCTAGTTCACTTCTAACTGTTTCCTATTTCTATTCTGTAAATTTTTAATCAAACAAATCACCGATCATTTTGTGCTTTTCTATCCTACAGTTCATTTATATTCTATGACGTGTTTCATGATTATATACCAGTTCACGAATATTCGTGAAGTAGCGTTGGAAATTTATATAAAATTGATTTTAAACTACCTTGTTCCTAATTTCCAATTATATACTTTGCCTTATCGTGACCTTTCAGCCAGCAAATCGGTTAAATGTTTTATTTTAAACCGCGAACAACTCTTACGAAATTGTACGATTAAAATTTAAATTCAATTTTTTTGCGGAATTTTTATAATTTGCTAGTTACTGATAAACGACGTACATATACATGTCTAAAATGTAAAACTTACAGTCGAAATGGGATATAAAATCAATTTTTATTGGCGGTGTGAAATAAAAATGAAATGTATCAGATGACACAATTTACTCTTTTAAAACTGTTTCGATTTGGGTTGCAATTGCATATATTTACATATACGTACAAAATGCGAATGTGTATTTTTTGATATTGTTTATCACGAAAAGTTATCTAGCAAGCGTATGAACGATTACCTAATGTCTGAATGCAAATTCTAAATCTTTTGGAACACATGCATTTACATTTTCATTCGCCTTTACACCAAACTAAAGCTATTTGCATGCATACGATATCAAACATTGTTACGGAAAAGTTTTCGTATATAGACTGGACCATCATGTAGCTTTTGCTACAAAACCCCGTTTTTAATTGTCAAAAAATTTTGAAAATTCGATTCCATAATCTTAAATTTCTATAAAATGGCCGATACATTTTTTCTAAAATAAAATTAATAAGAAATTTGATTTTGATAGAGTTTTATTATCAAAATAATGAAGCAATCCTGATATTTTTCGACTTTTTTAAATACCTGAGTTTTGACTTTATGTGGGTTGTCCTTACGCTATTAAATAGTCTTGCCGCTGCTGATATTGATTTCTTGTCGTTACATAGCACCCTGTTTTATTAAAGATTCCTTTTAAAAAAATCGTTGTATTTCTAATGTACGTGCCTAAGTATATTAACGTTTAATGCATTCTCATGGGAAAACGAATCTCATCTAACAAAAAACTTGTACATTTTGGAATTAACAACCAACTAAACTTTTTTTTCAAAAGTCAAAAGTTTAAGGTATTTCAAATATATTTAATTTAATATTCAATTTTTTTTATAAAATTGTGGCAATTATTATTATAAATGCAAGATTTAATTTGCCACTTTACAGGGTCTTGAAAACATTTCAACATATTTTAAATTACAATTAATAGAAATTATAAAATGCGACGAAATATTAGCTATAGTACATGCAAATTACACGTACATACATAAAATTGAATTTATTGTATGCAATTAGAACAAATAGTCTGTATATGGAGCATAAATCGATTATCAAATTATTAAATTTATTCAATAAACCGTAAAATAGCGTAAAACGCCTACATTATTACATTAAAATATGGTACAAAAAAATTACGAAACGTATTTAAAATAAGTGGTAAAACTTTTCGAACCGTAAACTCTTAGGACAAAAAGGAATCATATTTATCTTGAGACTGCGAAATATTTCGTGACAGACGCGAGAAGATATGAAGTTTTTCCCCGAAAACACATTTTCAAATATTCACGAAATGCACAACAAGAATTCCAATAAGCCACAACATAATACGAAAAGTTGGATAACTGAGGCAAATCCTGGAGATCCCACCGGTATCTAAAAGGCGTCATTTTCTAAGCATGCAACTTTTATACTTGTGTCTTATTGACTATAAAATTTTATTATTATAGTCGATACTTTCACGGCATTTTTTGTTGTAATCAATATTATAAATGTTCATACTGACCAAAAGTATGAATATTTTAGGAAAAAATCCCTACGATGTAATTAATCGTCACTTACAAACATAAAACATGTTTCTACAAGCAATTACAAAGATATATAAGCAATAAAATTGCCAGTTGGAAAAATTATTTGGCTTAATGGGACAATTACTTTGAATTGGAAGCGCGATTAAAATATTAATGATCCTGCAAATATATGTGCGTCTAACGTGAATAGTACCGTTGTAAACCGCATGTTCTTTTCAATTCTTAAAGTGCATCCTCGTTACTTTTGTGAAATATTTATTTTTGAATTTTATATGTAAAATTTAACATTTATCAGCTAAAAGGAACGTGAATAAAGGGATGATCAATTTATCATTTGTTGTTTAAATTGATGATTAATAGTTGTGAGTTTTAACATCATTTATCTAAAAGGACACTATCGGACCTATGCTAAACTCCAACAAAAAGTACGTGACATTGTCGTCGCACACATCTATGCTGTTTGTTGTTTTAAACTGATGATATATATGAAATATTTTAATTTTTGTACCGTGATGCTTGTGATATGATAATTTAATTAATGAATAGTGCGATCATGAACAAAAAAAATTTTAAATTATTTTATGTCTATTTTATAAACTGTGAACAAATGGTTGATTATTTTAGCTGAGTTTCGTGTTAAATTTATTAAAAAAATCTCTTAGTTAAAAGTTAAAAAATGCCTTAAAAGGCTTTAGTGTTATCAATATTTATGTGTTCACGAAATTAAAGCAAAAATAACTTTTCTGAATATGTACAACTTTTACTACAAAAATGATTTTATTTAAACATTTCTCTCAGAACTGTACATACGCATCATACTATATTATAATATATTGCAAATAGATTTTTCGAATAATGTTACATAAATCGTATGTATACTTTTCGCTGCTAGTATGTAATGGGTCACGTCACAAATCGAAATAAACAAACAAAGATATATATTGAAACAAATCTTGTTATATTCAAGGAAGAATTTATTGCAACGCGATTCCGGTGCACTAAAATATACGTACGCCGTTTTCTTCTTCTCGAACAACAAAACCGAAAAAAATATCGAAACAAATTGTTCGAGATATATATTGTTGCACATATTTACATTCGTTGTGTTTTTCGGATTCCGTGTGGAGTATAGTTGTCGAGTGCTACAACTCAATCCGGATCCGAGGCGTTGATTTATTAGGAAGAGGGGCGTCGCGGGCGTTCCGACGCTTCCTCGGACATCGGAATCGATACGATCTCGCGCTCCATTTTAGCGCGAAATAAATCATCATTAGCGGTTTTTTATGCTGATTCAATGTAGATTCTTTGAGAAGATTCGTAATCTGCTTAAGCCACGTTTTATTATATTGAGGCAATTTTACCTTTTTGTAATTTATTTAATGGGAGAAATAATAATTTCTTAATAAAGGTTGAGTTAACCGCTCTATTTTTTAATTGAATTTTAAATTAGACCATTATAAAATTTACCAGATTATAAATAAAGGTTTACAAGAATAAGAATATAATAAATAAATAAGAAATAATTGATAGATGAAAAGGATTATGAGAAACTTGACGTATGATAACGATGGAAAGAAATAAAAAATATTTTAGATAAGCGTAAAGTCTATTATCAGATTAAATCTTTCTCTCTCCAGTTACAATGCACCCTTATGTTGAATATCTCATTTATCAATACGTTTATTGACAACTAAAACATCACACAATTATGATTTCGAAAATTGGCAGTAGTAATGTAAAATTTTATGAATTATTTTTTTATTTCGTTAATAGTACTTGGGAATGTTTAAGTACACAAACTTAAAAATAAAACTCAATTTATTATATTTTATATGGAATTAAGTGAAGAAAATGTTACAGAAAAGTATTGCATTCATTTTCACTTAGCTATTCATTTTCACTTGCATTTCTTATTTTGCACTGATGGAAAGATTTTTATTGAATTTAAAAGCATTACCGGAATTTTTAAATATCAATCTATTTTATTAAGCTATTATCGACGTATATTAGAAAACATCAATTTTTTCTAAAAAAATATTTCAATTGTATTAAGGAATTTCTTCTTCAAATACCTATGTTCGCTTATTCTTAAGCTATTTGTAAACGTTTAACAGTTAACAAATTTTAAATTAATCATATAATTTTCATGAAAATCTCTATAGTAGAAAAAAGAAATTCGCTTTGCTGTCACAAACGTTTATTTAAATTGCCAGTCCTTAACGATGAAACCAATGACACACACATGCGTCCTTTCCTAAAGGGTAATAAATCGTAAATTTCAAGATAACATCCGCTCGTCCTTAACTACTCATTTATTTTTATTTATTTTTACGGTCGAAAATCCTGATCGTAAAATCTGATTATAAGGGATATCAATCTACATTACTTTAGTTATGGGTGATTAACTCTGAAAAGATAATCTCGGAAGGTTTTTCGGTCCAATGAACATTTTAAATGGAAATACAAAGTGATCAAATAAGCATTGAGTTTGTGTGTTATATTTGTACTTGTAACTGGATGGACAACATAATATTTTCTGCCAGGAAAATTTTGTTTGAAAAAGAATTTTATGTTTGTCCATAATTTAGAATAACAAACATGATTTAAACAGAATCGTTATTAATATTATTAGCAACAGAATGTACAACACATTAATGGAATTTAAGGGGGTACTTAAATTATCCTAGAATGAATCTTATGGTGTGACATTTATGAAGACATTTTAAAGAAAAAGATAAAAGTTATTTCAAATAGTGTCTCAATGGAAAAAATCGTAATTTTCATGTAATTGATAAAATTGTTTCCATCAGAAGAATGTGACTTTTATGGCAATTTATGTCGTCATCGCTAATTTTAATTTAGAATGAGTTCATTAATTTTATAAATTCTCTAATTAAGGCGAACGTTTATCTGTTTATTTCGCTTGTACGGAACTAAACATTAACTTTTATAACAGAATTTAATTGATTCGTATCCTTCAGCGAACAGTTTTCAACTAGTTGCAATAAAATTTATGAAATACTTCGACTTTTAACTCCACCCATCTTTCACTAAAAACACGTTCATTCGGAAGCTATTAAACTTTGCCATTAAATTGAAAGCAAATTGGCGCAAGGTGTGGATTTTGAAACTTAATAGAAAATTAATCGTGTTTCATTTATTATGGATTTTATAACACTTTGAATCATCAGTTATGGGATTCGCTAACTTCTAGTAAAAAGTTGATTGAAGGCGTCTTGGATAAGTTTTAAAAAGACCATTATTAATGTTTAATATTTTTAAAATGAGGAAGAAAATAAAACAGAACCCAAAGTTTTAAATTATTTTGAACTTTATAATATACTATCTATATGAGTTTTAATGAATGTAAATATTGTTTCACGGAACTGAATGAAAAAAAGAAATTGAATTGTAACGATAGCTCAAGAAAATATTGGGTGTATGAAAAAAATATTGAAAGTGGTTATTTAAACAACGTGTTTAAAAACCTAAATCAACAAAAAATGTAAGCATCAATTTAATATCATGTAACTTGTCTACAAAGCACGAAGTTGTTTGTAATACAGCAGGAACGCCGAGCAATGTGCTTATATGTGATAGCGATAGCTATCAATTTTCTCGGACGTCACGACATGACCAGTTTATTCGATATGAAGAGTGACCGTCGAAGGACTCAATTCTCCGAGGTCCTGTGAACGAGTCACCCCATATCACTTTAACGCTTCCTTTTGCCGATTGTCAAGGTTATCACGATTTACAGTTCGCCGAATTTGATGCTGAAAATTGCCTGAAAATCTAATTTGATACCGACACTATTTGAAATGGGAAAAATATCGATATTGCTTTCGTGATTTATAATTATTCTTTTCCATTACTTTTCTGTTGATGCAATGATATGTAGGAACGTTTCAACTACAATTTAGACTATATTTCAACGATAGTTTGCAATTAATTATTTAGGAAACTTTCATTTAAAATTTTAATAAGAAAATTACTGTCTAGAAAGTGTTCCAAAAATTACTATAAAAATATGATTTTGATCGATGTTAGATTAGTTATGTACAAATATTTATAAAGATTGTATTCTTTATAGTAATGTATCGTGACATTGTAAATCTTCAATTGGATGCATAAAATTTATATGTACTTTTAAAGAAATGAAAATCCACTTCGAATGATAAATCGTTTGCGGCAAAAATCTTCTGCCAGAGTTTTTAGAATTTACTGGCCTCGTTCCAAATAAGTAAAAAAAAATACAATTCCGTTTAAAGCAAAAGAAGAACCGAACCGAACCGAGAATTGTTATTATACCCAATAAATATGGAACGTCATATTCGTATTCTTTGTACATGAATGTGATATTAGTTTACCGAACGCTAGCTTCAATTTCCGGGTTTCGTGATTTTGAAATGCTACTCAATGTCTCATGTTTTAAATATCGATACATGTTGTTTTATCTTTCACATCTACTGTAATACGAAACTAAACATGTAACATTTAAACTATATTTCTGTTTGAATGCTAATTTACGCTTGTACAGGTAGAAATGCGCTCTGAATTTATAAAACTTCAATTTTAAAATTTAATTAATTTTAAATTGGAAGTTAAATTGAAAATTCAGCCAGCATTTTTACATAAACAGAATTTCGTCGCGTGTTTATTGCTTTAAAAAAATGTGTTTCTGGAATCTGAAGCTTTGACTGCTTTTGCGCTTAGTTTTACTTTGATAATAAAATAAAATTTCAGTTATGTATTTTTTTTAATACCTAGAATTTTTTATACGTACCGCTTTACTGGAATCAACATCACCCCTGTCAGATTCAGATATAATATCCGTATACCTACCTGTTCTTGAAGAAACTGTGCGGCAGACAATATTTTAAAATTATTTAAGTAATTGGACAAAATTTCGACAAAATCTCAATGATAATATTCTTAACTTATGTAAGAAAATTAAACCGTCCGAAAATGATAAAAGGTGAAGTATATTTAATGGTATTATTCCATCAAGATATAAAATGAACTGAAATTTCTCAGAATTCGATAAATGTGGTAAAAATTGCATATTTTTAAACAGCATCAAAGTATCTTAAATTATAGATTCGTGCATATTAATTAAAGGCGAACTCGGACGTCGAATTCGTGCAATAAAAAGCGTAATTCAGTAAAGTTGTGTTTGATATTTAAATATGAAATTAAAAGTCAGAAATTACCGACTTTTAACTGAACGGTCGACTGTCGGGAATTTTACAAAACGTTCTTTTAATTTCTAAATGAAACAATTCTATTTTAAATCATTTTCCACGTTCAAGGTGTTTGCTCAGTTTACATTTAAATGTCAGTGAGTTTAATATATTTAACACCAGCTTTGATTTGCTTGATTACGTGATGGATTGATTTAACTCAATATTTTTTTAAGAAGCGAGAACGAAAAAAATTTTGGAATCAACTTTAAAAAAATAATCTGGTATATGACGGAAAGCTCATCCATGATGAAATGGCCACAACGTGAAAATCTAATTAACGATTTATGAGGTTTTTCAGTGACGTTTAATTGCGATCACTTCATGCATGATACAAATCAGATTGTCAATTTGAAGGGAGTACATTGAACCAACTCGTAATTAAAATTTATAATTCTAATAGAGATCTTAATTAAATGACCTCAAGCAAATTTTGTTCAATGTAATTTCCAAGGTATTACCCTAGTAGGTTCTGCTTAACTTAACCAACTCTGAGATTTTTACGCAAATGTGAGTGATTTTTTTTTAGGTGTGTCTAGTGCAAAATTTCTAAAGTATGTTTTAGAAGAAGATAAATATTCTTTTCGCTTTCTAATTACTCATTTCTATCTCTGTTGAAAACGTAAGAAGTTTGAAAAGAAAAATTATAAATCCCTGTATTTTCTTTTCAATCATCCATTAATAAATTATTAATACTATTTACATAATAGTTACTTCACTCAAAGCATTTTTTCATTCGATTTCTGAATATATTCAGACGGCTGACACAATATTTGTATGCCCTCATTCGTCGAAATATCGTACGATATCAAAGTACCACTAATGAAACCGTATCGTATTGTCAAACACAACAAAACCAACGTTTGGAACGGTGGGACTTTCATTACATCTGCATATCAACAAAAATACGAATTGCGAATAAAAATAACCCTATTTATTAAAGAAAAATATGAAATATTTTCATACGAAGATCTCTCTTGAAACAATCACTACGAATTTCATATTGATTTCCTCTGCAGGAAATATGTGTATTTATTGAAGTACAGAGAACGGATACAACATAATTTCCCATTATAGCAGATTTTTAAATAAACAAGCTTTAAAATTCGAAAGGTAAATTATTTTTGTAGTGTTTTAATTTTAATAAAAAAAAAATATATAACTTATAAATTTTTTTGTCAATAACTATGAACATGTTTCGTAACAATAAAATGAACTGCAATTATATAGTTGTGAAATTTAATAAGATTATTTTCTATGAGTAACGGGAAAAAAGGAGAGACGAACGACCACTGTTGAAGAGTTTCATGAGAATATTGTAAATGATGTTCATAAGAAAATGAAATCTTGATGATGATTGCAAATACGAAACGTTGCACGAAGTTTCTAACTATTTCATAATGCGTGCAATATAAAGTTGCTATGACGCAGTTTTGATTTATAAATACATAATTATAAATAAAGAGGTCAAAAAACTAAAATCATTTTTTGCAGTTTTTTTCCAAATATCCCAAAAGCAAATGAATTTCATTACGAATTATTAATGCGCAACAGATTATTTAACTTTGTTTTAATTTAATCGACTTTGTATCTCTTAAGCTAAAATACCATATAACGCGGTGAGCCTTGAAAAATGGACAAATGGACAAGCTATATATCCTTACATCCTGACCATATTACTAAAAGTAAACATGCTGGCAAATTAAGTGCCAACAAAGTCGTCCTCGTCAATCACGTTAAAAGGGAAATGCAAATAAAGAATTTTATGCCATTAAACAAACGCAAGTACATTTCACATCTAACAACACGTACAGGTTTACTACATTTGTTCTTCTATTGGGTTTATCCCAATTTGCAGCTCCATACTCTAATTGAGAAATAAACTAAAACTAAAATATATCAAACACTGTATTAATAATGTTGTAGTCAAAAGTTTAAGGTCAATTAAATGTTTTAGGCCCGTATTCACCAACGTCAGTTAACTATTATAATCTGTAGATTTTATAAAACTCGCTACTAAATCGACAGTTAAACTCAGAATGCAATTCACCGAACAAAGTTAAGGTTAATGTCCAGTTAAATCATGAGAATAAAATAATCCCTAGATTTTGGCGAGTTAAATATTAAATCTACAGATTAACCTCCAAATTTTGTGACATTTCAATAAGACGAATTGAAATAAAACATATTTTTAACATAGTTCAAGTGTTAATTGAATTATTAATTTGTTTTATTAATAAATAAACACCAAATTAAGTAAAAATGGAATTACACCCTGAAAATAAAACATATCATTCGAACTTGTTATTTCTGCAGGTAAGGTTTCTCTTTACAACGTGCTACTAGGCGATATTTAAATAATACTTTTCAGTTTGCTTCTCTGTTCAGGTAATTTACCTATAAAATCTTTATCCGAGGTAATAATTTCGTGTAAAAGAGATGTTGAAGTGTGTGCAGGTTACCTTGTCAGGGATTAATTGAACCCTTATGAAGGTATAAAAATGGGTGCAGTCCTATTTTTACAATAGTTGAAAGTATTGTCTGTGCGAGGTATTTACTTTATTAAATTTATATAAACACAATATTTAATATTGTAGGGTACGTTTTATTTTAAATAGTGAACAGTTTTGCATTTTAGCTATTATTCTGTAAAATGTCTCCTTCAAGTGACTCGGCTTTAACTGTTTCTTCAGTAACATTTTTCACATCATCATCAACAGTCAAGTTCAGATGTAGAGCTTTTAATAAGACGTCTCCGAGTTTTACGAAAAAGAAATAATCTGTTTGAAGAATTTGACGATGTCGATTTTAAGAACCGTTTTCGGTCAACAAAATTATCAGTGAGAAGAGTCATAGGTAATAATATAGAACTTGTTAACAGAAAAAATAATCCAATTTCTGCGATTAATCAAGTTTCGGTAGCATTACACTTTTATGCAACAGGATATTTTCAGATAAATATTATGGATACTTTTAATATTTCACAGTCCAGTGTTCATCGTATAGTTCACAAATTAAACAATGAACTAGCTTCCAACTGTACTGGCCATCTTCAGTTTCATGAGATACATTTGGATCATTATTTTCTATATACAAGTTGGAGTAGTCGTGGGAAGTAGAAGGGCCCATTTCATTTTGTCCAACTGAGCAGCTCATTTGTTG
>JAFFZR010008599.1:1143-14103 GCA_018397195.1 Lethrus apterus | reverse complement strand
TTCTCTTTCATTAAACTATGCGCATATATAATCCAAACAAATTTTCCACCCTAATCATTCGTGTAAAGTTTTTTATGCAAAACAAACGTAACAAGTTACGACGTCAATTCTGTTGCTTTTCACTGCAAATTTGATATATTTTTAAATTTAGGACGATCTTAAAGGTAGTAAATGTATGAGGGTAAACTCGTCGGATAAATCATTCGATAGCTAATTTTCCACCCTATTCATTCATGTAAATTAATTTTTTATGCAAAACAAGTGTAACAAATTATGACCTCAAATGTATTGTTTTTTAGTACAAATTTGATACATTTTTATGTTTAAAGCGGTCTTAAGGGTACTAAACTTTTGGGGGTAAACTCTACGCATACATACAGGATGATCCAAAATTACCGCCCCAAATTCAGGGCATCGATAGGTGACATCAGATTGAGTAAAAAAAGTGTACACAAAAATTCTCTAAGAACCTTTGTTCTAGAGATATAGGCATTTTAAAATTATGCAACTTGGCAACATGGGTAACAATCGAGTCATCAACCAAAATAGTAATCGAATCATCATTACATTACATACTGTGATTGATCATCGTATGAGTTAACCGAACCAAAATGTGAATGGTCTGGAAAATAAATTTACGCCCAATGTCATTTAGCTTATGTGAATTTGACCAACTAATTTAATAATTACTTAAATAGAGCATTGGTGGAGGAACTGCAGCAGAACGAAGATGGAGGAGGACATTGGAATGGGAGTGAGATGGAGGAAGTGTTTAGGAGGAGCAGGGGAAGGCATTGATATCTTGAAAAGGTTGAAGAAGAGACTGGAGGAGGTGGGGACGGCTTTGTGAATTGTAGTTATGTTAGGTTGATTAGTTTGTAGCAAATGCCAAATGAAGGTTTTTTTTTGCTTAAATAAATTAATACAAGTTAACTAAAGTAAATGTTCAAAGTTTTCCCCATTAACTTCAATACATTTCTGTAATCGTCGTCTAATACTCCTCTGGACATTGTCAAGCATTTCGACAGATGTTGTTTGCGCTCCAGCCAGAATTCGCTGTCGTAGTTCTTCCTCATTTTCGGGACCTGTACGATATACGACATTCTTCAGGAACCCCCATAAAAAAAGTCAAGGGGAGTGATGTCGGGAGATCGTGGAGGCCATGTTGTAGGACCTCCACGACCAATCCATCTCCATGGGTAGTGTTCGTTCAGCCACTGTGCTCCATCTAACTGAAGCCATTCGAAATTCTTCATCTTCTACCACCTGCATAAAAATTCCATGGTCTGAATGCGATAAACTTTAGCTTAAAAAATTTAAATTTAAAATGCTTTATCTCCCGAACAAAGGCTCGTAGAAAATGTTTGTTTACACTTTGTTTACTCAGTGTGATGTCCTGTATCACCACCCTAAAATTGGGGCGGTAATTTTGGATCACGCGGTATATTTATGTTTTAGTAGGTTCTCGGGTAATGAACCGCGTTGTTGAATTTTCCCTAGAAGGGTTATTTCGACGTTTCGGCAAAGTCACATTTGCCATCTTAAGGTGACTCTTCTCGGTCGTAGTGATCGTGAAGAACTGACGTTCAAAGTTACTGAACAGTCTTTATATTCTGCTGTTTCGTTCCGCCTCGTTATGCTCTGTTGGTTTCTACTCTGACTTCTCGTCAGTGGACTGAGTCGATCTCGCTGCTCGGCGGGTAGTGACGGTTGTTGTGGTTTGTTTGTTCTCTGACATCTCGTTCGTGGACCCAGATCATCTCGCTGCTCGGTGGGTAGTGGCAGTTGTTGTTACACAAGTGGAGAGGATGAAAGGACATTGGCAAAATTTAGGTATGGGAATGAAGAGAAATCAAATAAATATTGTATGGAGGTGCTCTTTCGAAAATGTAGGTTTTGTGGAGTAGGGAATAACGATTGGGGCCATTGGTGGAGGGAGTGTATGCAGTTTGATCCGGAGGGAAAAACATGTATGAGGTGCCTGAATGAAAAAGTTATGGGGAGTGAAGTTCTGAAGTACTGAAAAGACAATTGGGGATGGCGGAGACGCAGTGAGATAAATTATGAATTAAGAGTAGTTATGTTGTGTAATATAATATGCCAAATACAAATGACGTAGACTCATTCCTTTTTGGTCTGGAGGTTTATGTCTTGAAAATTACAACTGCATTGATAACCGATTTGTTTTGATTTATTTACATTAAAATATTCTAATTACAAGAAAATTAAGTTTTTCTGATGTAATAATATACCAATAAAAATGTTACTATGTCTGTTTTCACAGATATACATAGCCAAGTTTTTATTATTTCTATTTAATATAAATTTTCACTAGTAATGACTGAACTCATTAATTTCTTTTTTTTTTTCTATTCTAGTGGTATTTAGCATAATTAATTTTCTTCAATCAAATGGACAATATATCAAATTTTTAATAGTTTCCGTTGTTCAATTCATTAACTTTGATAGACCATTAGAATCTCATTTTTTTACAAACAATCAATCGATTTGTTGCATAATTTCCACAGGTTTTATTAATATACGTTCATAATCAAACTAGACGTAACATACCCATTTATCATGTCTCCTATACGAACTTGAATTGAATAATGTATTAATATGGCATTCAGATGTGTTCCTTTTAATCGGTCGTTTAATTAATTTTTCATCGTAAAACAACACATTAAAGATTACGCACTCGAATGAACTTTTAAAAATGATCCTCTATAAAGCTATCGGTCTCTCCTTTCGATACAAAGAACGCCATAAACCAAACAGGGCAATTATCGCTCAATGTTCTCTGAGCATTTTCATATGGTATATAGAGCAACACAATGTGTGGCAATCAAAAGTAGATTTATAAGTGTGCATATCAAAAAATGCGCACAAGAAATGGATGGAATAAATTGTACGGGTGCTCATTAGAACATATTGAAAATGTTTACGACTCCCTTTATTAATTGTATAGGATTTATGGCCATTAAATTCACATATAATCTGTGTGTTGTGTATGCTGAGAATAGATGATGACGATACATATTACGTTTCTCAATTGCATTTAAATATTACTTAAATATTTTTGACTTAGGCCTTGGCAAACACTATTTATTAAATAAGACATATTTTCAACTATTGCAAGAATTTTTTTACCGACGCGACGCAAAGGAAAATTCTCTACAGGTTGCGTACAAGTACATATACAGGATGAGTCAATTAGGGGTCCATCTACGATATGTCCTTTGTATAGACAAAAAATGTTTAGCTTTAAAGCCTTATTATACTATAAAATTATTGCACCTCTACAGAGTGCTCCGCTATGCAATATTTAAAAAAAAATTTTGAACAGCACCCGGTTATTCTTTGTATACATTTTGACTGCCTTTTTATTGCCCTATGCGGCAATATTGAATTTTCCTAGCTGTAGTAGCATGTTATTACCTATTCATTGATTTCGCTAATAAATGCATACTGCACCCATGAATTTAAGAGGACTCATTTGAAGCTATTTCTGGAGTTTTAAAATGGGATTTTTCTTAGTTAACTATGCTGACCTCTGTTTTCAATTGAACTGCACAGGGTGTTAAAACAAATCAAATTTACTTATTTTCATAAGACCATACTTGATTATTTTCAAATGAAACACCATGCCTTTTATAATTTATTTGTGTTCCTTTTCGCGTTTCCTTTTTCTGATGTTACTAATGTGTCTATGCCTAAAATCCATAATTTCTGAATAATTTAGCATTTGTCAATTAATTATGCTTTCAATTAAAATTTGAAATTACCAAAAATATAATTTTTATTGCCGCTCCAGTGTTTTATGGTTGTTGATTTTTAATACTGTCAAAATTGTAAAATAATAAAAATAAATAATGATATATAAATTATTTTTTAATTGTAAAATTAATTTATGTTGAAAAACTAATTATGTATTTTAGACATGGAACCCTTAACACCAATAAAAGATAATGCAATAAGGAACACAACCAAATAATAAAATACAGGCTGTTTTATTTGAAAATTGTTATTGTCATATGAAAATGAATAAATTTTATTTGTTTTAATGAACACGCTGTGCAATTCAATTGGAAACATTTAATGTAAAAAAATGGAATTCGAACTCTAACAATAGCTTTAGTACGCATTTCTTTATTCATACATTCAGTAGGCATTTATTATTTCTAGAAATTAATAACTTGACAATGTGTAGGAAAAATCAAATATGGCCATATAGAGATAGTCAGTCAAAATGTTTGCAAAAATATACCGGGTGCTATTTAATTTGTTATTTACTGCTAAACATAACTTGATAAGTAAAAGTTTTTTTTTTTTTGAATACTACGTTTGGGCAAAATCCGTTTGGTGTTCAACTAGGTAGCTACCTTCATCCCAAAATATTTAAGGAATTACTTAAAAGTTAAGAATTTTATTACCGATTGAAATGTAAGCAAGTCAATTTTGTGGCATTGTACATTTCTAAAAACATAATAGTCTAAAGTTCGAATCTTAGTTGGGACATTGGAATTTAATTACACAGTCCAAATTTGCAATATATGTATCTAATTCAAAGTTGGCCATCCTACACTATAATTAAATTCGTTCTAATCAATTCCTTTAATGCTTTGTTGCACATTTTCATGGTATCATATTTTCATAACCTAATAGTTTAGTAGCAGTATTATTCAACATAAATTACAATTCATATTTCTTTCCCCACCTCCTCCAGTCTCTTCTTCAGCCTTTTCAAAATTTCAATGCCTTCCCCTGCTTCTCCCAAACACTTCCTCCATCTCACTCCCAATCCCCTATACTCTTCCAGACCCAGTTGGTTGCAGATCCTCCACCAATGCTCCCATTCATCATCACCTAATCCACAGAACCTGCATTTTCTAAAATTCTCCCCCATCCAATATTTGTTAGCCTTCTCTTCGTTGCCGCACCTGAATCTCGCTAAAATTCTTTCATCTGGTCCACTTATGTCCCCCCCCCCAAATACTCCGGAACCCTCCCGTACGTGCAGATATCTTTATACCTTTTGTTATACCTCCCTTTCTGGATTCTTTCGTACCTCCCCTGCCTTTCCGCCTCTCTCCATTTCTATGTAACTTTTCCCACGAGGTCCCCTCCCTTTGATGCCACTCTTTTCACTTCCATTGTTGACCAGCACGCTCTTTCAAATATTTCCACCCGGTCTTTCTCCCATCTCGATAGCTTCTCTTTTCTAAACCCCCTCTTCACCATCTCCATCAATACGAACTTTGTTCAATTCCCTCTTGTTCTCTCCCTCGCTTCCATTTCATATTTTGCTACCCTCCTACTCGTTTCCACCACCATCCGTTCTTGTCCCGTTTCGCTTAGTGCAACATATTCTGGCGTCGACCTTTCCAGCGTCAGTGCACTCTTTAGCGCTCTTTGTTGCGCTCTTTCCATCATCCTATAAGCCTTCGCCCCCCATACTTCTGCCCGATACAGTAGGATACGCCTTATGCAGCTTCTCCAAACTCCTATAAACTCCTTCCAATTCCCTTCCCGTTTGCTCCATAGGATCTTCCTCCGTGCTGCTTCCGCTTTCCTTGCCTTCTTACATGCGTAATTAGTAGCAGAATGATCTTTTCAGTTTCTGTAGTTTCTTCTTAAGGGTGCTATTATTGACTCCTGAACACATTGTTTAGACTCCATGGCCCTTTCACGTCAGGTTTGAATTTTAGTATTATATTTAATATATTTTTTCTGCGCCCATGACTAAAATGCCGTTTAGCGCACGCATAACCAGCCCTTTAGTCACAGGCTGAAGTTAACAAGAGATTTAATAAATAAGAAAAAAGAACAACGACATAACTATCATTTTAAACAGCATATTAAAACAGCATAACCTGACTTCAAGGAAAATCTTATAGTTAAAAAAGGAAAAAAAGGTGATTGTATCCGATATCGGTGGATTAGCCAATTAGTCTGTCCAGTTGTTGTTTCTTAACATCTGTTGTGTCTAAACAAACGGACTAATGTCATAATTAGTGTTCGGACAGAAATATTTTATTTGGTGGGGACAGCTACGATCCATTGGCGTGGCGAATTCATAACTTTGGCAGGATAAAGACAGCACGTTTACTACACTTCGTATTATTGCGATTCGCCTACGACGCCACTGAATCATGTTGTGCTTGGTGCAGCGGTAGAAAAAACACCATTCGCACAGCAAAATAATGAATTTCAAGCAGCATTATTCCGAAATGACAACATAGTTGGATGACTGCTGTTTTAGTTTATGTCAATATCAAGTCGAGTGCTCTCAGTTTTGCAACAAATCGTACGATACACGCGTAATACACGCCTAAACATTTGCCGCTTCATAAATAAAAAATATTCAAATCCGATCACTAGTCATAATTCAACTACATAATCCGGAATTATTTAGTTACAAAAAATAATTGGTGTTTAATCCGGCAGAAAGGCCATATGTTCCATGAGAATGTAGTTGGCCCGACGATACGACAACGATTTATTATTAAAACAATTCATGTATTCAATTACCAATTACATTTAAAAAGCACTTCCTTTCTGATGTCATACGCGGTCTTCGCTTTAAAAATGAACTATTGGGTGTTGGTATTTAAAAATGTTTAATTGTATACAGTCAATGATTATTGACAGAATACTTTTTTATTATATGTTTGTTATTCCATATACTTATCTTTTACTCGTGAGTAATCAACCAATAAAACTCCAAAATGTAATAAAATATATTTATTACGACACATTATATTTAATGAAATATATAAATGTGTTTCGAAGATCTTTGTCAAATAATAAATATATTTGTCAAATACATTTATTATTTGACAAAGATCTTCGAAACAGATTTTTATATTTTATTAAATATAGTGTGTCGTAATAAATATATTTTAATACATTTTAGAGTTTTATTTGTTGATTACTCAAGAGTAAAAGATAAGTATAATTTCAATCATATTCAACCAAGAATTTGACACTAATAATTTGTTATTAATACAAAATAAGGAATAAAATTTTAATTAAGTACATAAATATCATATAGAGCAGGCATTTTTGGTTGAGTTCTTCAAAAATTTACTTGTATGAGAACATGAAACAAAATGATCCAGGGTTCATGACCCTGCTGCCACGGTGGCATTTTTTTGCAGCTCGGAGTGGCTTGATTAGTTGGGTCATGGTCTGACGTGAGAGACGTCTTAGGTTCAAGTGGCTCTCGTGTCTGGATAGGTTAAATTGTTCGTCAAGACTTGCCGGTAGCATTCACCGTTTGAGTAAAGTTAATGGTGCTCTAGAGGTATGGTCGGACTTCTAGAATAATAAGCTATTACTCATTCACAGAAAAAAAAACACATTTGGCACTTGCATGACTTATGTCAGATGTACGTCAAAGAATTTTTCGTTCCTTTAAAATATAACAACATAATAATTTTGAAAGAAAATATCTTTCCAACAGTAAGATTAGTGCTCAATTTTTGTCGGAAAGATTTTCATTTATGAGCAGTGGTTGCTTGGCAATTAAACGAGACCAAAGAAATTGGTCGAGTTTAATTGCCTTTAGGAATCATTGCGAATAAATGAAAACTTTGCCAGACAAGGGTTGAGTACGAATGACCTTCGGTTGGAGAATTATGTGTCAAAATAACATTTAAAGTATTTTTAAAGTTGTCATGGTTACTAAGTCAAAAACTATGACGTAGCGGTAAGAAAAGCACCATGTAATCTTTTCAGTATAAGATTGTTCTGATTGGTGCATGTGATCTTGGTTTTAAAATATCATTGGTCCACGTCATCATGAGGTTAATTCTCCATAAAAGATTACACTCTCTATAATTGTCATTATTTTGCTACAAATATTACTTTTTGTGGCGTTAGTTCAATTTTAAATAAATAATAATAAATTTACGGAATCTCCACGTAATGGACGTTAAATGTAAATTATTTGCACAATTATTAGGATTTTTTTAGCATACTTGCATTACCTACTTATGTATAAAGTATTTTAATTTCTTTTCTAATATGTTCCATGCATTCGAAGCTTACGATTTACATAAATTTATATTTTTTAACCACTTTATAATTATTATAAATGCAAATTTATAAATGTAAGTTTTAGGCTTCCCTATACAATGGGAGTGTAAAGAAAGAAATAAAATTCGTAACATTTTTATCCCTCCTTGTTGGTAATTTTCCACGGAGAGGTCAATTTTTATTTTTAAATCTCCATCTTTTGGCATAAATTATACCTTTCTATCCCGACCAGTGGCGGCGTAACGGGGGGCAACTCGAAAAATTTAAAAGGCAACGGGGGTCAAATGTTACATCGTTTCATCCTCTATCTAGCAGATAAACAATTTTTTAACTCGGTCGACTAAAACAAGACAAAAATAGTTTACAATGTCACAACGCTATAACTTCATTTGAATTTTGTAATTATTAATCAACACAAACAATAGCTAGCTCCCTGAAAACATACACAAACAACCCAAATAAATAATTTTATCGGATATGATGGCCAAACTGAGCTCCACCAACTTCCTAACAGATAGCCAAACGGTTTTCAAATTCCTTTCGAACATTGCGAATCATCTGTGGTATAACTTGCCGAACTTCTCTAATTCTTGCCTTTAAGTCGTAGATGTTATCGGGTTTTGTTCTGTATACTTTGGTTTTTAGATATCCCTATAAAAAATAATCGCGAAGTCCGGCGAACGCGTGGGCCATTCCAGAGGTCCAATCCAATCCAATGATTCGCAAAAAATTCGTCAAAAAAGTTACGTACTAGCCTGGCACAGTGCGGGGGCGCTCCATCCTGCTGGTACCATAATGAGTGGTGTGGCAAGACTAGATCTACTGGATTTGGGTATAATTGGACTAATGCGGGAACTAAGTCGTCCCTCAAAAAGTTTAAATACATTTCTCCTGTTAGGTTACCCTGCAAAAAATATGGACCCAAAATGCTGTCTTCCACTATTCCCTCCCAAACTTGCATGGTGAGAGGTTCCACCTAGAAATGAAGTCATTGAGCAGCGCTACCCTGAATTTTGGAATCATGGAATGATGGGAGATTATATCTAATATATATGAGAAACGGATTCCAAAATAAACAGAACAAAAAGCAGGCGCCAAAATTATGTTGAATAATCTCAGATTATATTGAAATTGAAAATAAACCAAATGAATAAAACTGCATTGTACGCTATAAATAAGGAAAATATACAAAAATAGAGAAAAAGTTGAATTTTGGTTCTTTCACATATAATTGATCATAAAAATGAACTCTCCGTAAAAAAAAATAAGAAAGTGGGTTACTATTCATATTTTTCCTCGACGATAGAGGGAATGACCGATTTTGATTTGAGCCAAAAAAAAATTTTTTTTCATATTATGACCCATTGCACTGAAACTACTGAAGCGGCTGAAAAACAATATTGGTAACATTTATTGGTGATTCGATTATCTTTAATTTGATGTGCTGAACGGCGAGATTGGTCATTCCTAACTCACGATATGCTTCAAATAGTCAAACTACCACCGAAAAAAACAAAAAAAAATCATATCCGAAAACGTATCCATAAAAAAAAATAATGCAATTTTCGAGTTTAGCGGGCCAAAGTATATAAGAAAAATATAGTGGCACCTAGTGCACAAAATGGCTGTAAACTAGTGTTATTAGTCATGGAATATTGAAAGCAATTTTTTCCTAGTTTTAATAGACCGATTTAAAAAAATTGTTTCACTGCTAGATAGAGAATGAAACGATCTTTCCGAAAATGTAAAATTGAGTTGGTTGCCATTTTCGAGTTGTCCCCCGTTACGCCGCCACTGGTTGGGATAGAAAGATATAATTCATGCTAAAAGATGAGGATTTAAAAATAAAAATTGACCTTTCCGAGGAAAATTGCGAACAAGGAGAGATAAAAATTTAACGAATTTTATTTCTTACTTTACACTCGCACTGTATAATTGTTTATTTACGTTTCAGCAATGATTTTTTTTTAGGAAAAAATCTATATAAAAAGTAAATTATAAATGTAGTTTTAATTTTTAAATGACATTCTGAAGAAGGCAAATTTCATTGTCGACACGCAAATAAATATTTTTTAATAGTTAAATAATTTTATTATAAAAAGGTTGTCAACCTTTTAGAACAAATTTCATTTATTGATTTATATTCAACGGTAAAAATCGTATTCTTTCAATTATAAAATAAATAACCTTAAGTTTGTAGGGGGTCAAACGTGTAGACTAGACGGATTAATAAAATTTTACAATTTGTTGCTTTCATAGGGACATTTGCAAGAATCTACTGTATTTTATGTGCAATGGAAGTTGCAAATATTTACATGTTCTTCGAGCTCACAATGCACCATTATTTAGCTTCTTAGACGGTTTTTTCATAAAACGTATTTTGTGATAAAAATATTTATTCATGATCACGCAATTTTTATTATTTGTTTGTTGTTCTTTCTTTGACATATCAGTGTTATATATTTAGGGCGGAATTAAAGTTCAAATTCTTATATATTTTGTTCTAGTTCTTAAATATCATAAAGCACGTTAATTGAACATGATAATCTTAGAAGTACTCGGACTGATTTAAAATTAGATATACTTGAAGTAATAACCTCCATTAAGTAATCACGACCATTATATGAGAAATTTAAAAGCTTACAAATTATTGTTCTATTTTTTTTTCCATTTTGCTCTGAAAAGTAGTGTGGAATTTATTTTTTTTTATATATATAAAATAATTATTATTCAACATCCAACGCTGTTCAGTCTTCAAAGATTTGGGCGTTCTGTTTGACTCAAAGCTATCTTTTTCGAATCACATTAACACTATTGCTACGTCTGCATTGAAAACATTGGGATTTGTGATTAGAACCACACGTAAATTCACATCAGTTAATGCAATACTAAACATTTTTTATATATCCTTTGTTCGGTCCCGACTAGAATATGCGTCACTGGTTTGGTTTCCAATCTATAATGCTCACTCTGATACACTTGAGCGTGTTCAAAGAAGATTTTTGAAGTATCTGCATTTCGATCAAACAGGTGCTTATCCTGACCAAGGCTTTGATCATAATGTTCTGCTCAGTACTTACGGTATAGATTCCTTGGAGTTACGTAGGAACCGTTCGGACGTCAGATTCCTTTACTACCTGTTAAATAATGGTATTGATGCGCCAGACCTATTGAGTAAAGTTAATTTCACCGTCCCTCAACATCCTTCTCGCAATCACAATATTTTCTACATTTCGTTGGCTAGAACCAATATTTTGCTAAAGTCTCCCTTACACAGGATTTGTAAATATTTCAATCATATATCTGACACCACCATAGATGTAAACTTCACGCCATTGCCGTTTATATTAAAGATATATGTCGTTTATCGTTAACTATGTAGTATGTTCATATATTATGTTCTAATTTTTTGACTTCTCCTAATTTAATTATTATATAATTAAATTAGGAGAATTATTATTATATAATGTAGTAAGTTACTTTAGTTAATATTCTGTTACTATGCCCTTTATACAAGTTTGTCCTATTATTAGATGTAAATCTGTTGGGCAATAAAGATAATGTTAATGTTAATGTTAATAATACATTTACACATTTTTTTATATTTAATAAAAGCACGCTGTGGGATCTTAAATCAAATTACGTCACTGTTTACTCGATTACGGTCATAGTATATAATCCATATATATAATCCATACTTGATAGCACACAAGACCTTCTAACTTTAAGAAAGTTAATGTTCTACTAAAAGTAAGCATAACATGCTGCTTATAATAATCCCAATTTCTTGGTGCCATACATCATAGCATACTTATTCTAATACAGAATTTTGCTGATTATTTTTCTCAGGCTACTTAGTCATCATCTTGAAAGATAAACAATCCATATTGTTTGAGGTAAATTTCTAACTTTTATGATACTCGCCTATTCATTTATTCAAACTCAATCTCATTCCTAAAAATGTTTCTTTTGTAATGACACAATATTTACAGAACAGGCATGCAATATTATCGACTAGGGAAATTTTCTACAAAACAAAATATTAAACTTTTGAATTTTATGTTTTTGGGTTTACTGGCGATGTGGAATTGAAAAACATGCGTGTGTTCTACATTTACGACTTAAAAGTTGAGTCTTCTGTATCATACGTTATAACCTTATTGTTGTATTCAATTGAAAATTGTTTGAATTGTTTTGGTTTCTTAGGTTACTTGTATGTGGATACAAATATATGCTTAAAGCGCAATGACGAAGTGAAAGACAAAATTATTTATTGTCTGTGAACCCTTATTTCGGCATTAACCTTCAACACTGATTTATTACTTACAATTCATTCCATTCATTTATTTAATTTTCCTTTTTCCTCCTCTTTCATGCATCTTGTTTCCTTCATTCTTCCCCCAACATCAGCTTCTCACAGTCGTTCTTCCACTCTTCTCATGTGCCCTATCATTTACAGCAAAATTTGCACTTTCTATTTTTTTATATTGCTATGAAATTTCTTTCTCTGTCATTTCACTTCATCTAATCCTCCTCTGGCCTAAATTTCTTGCATCCAATTTTTATTTTTCCTTTGCTCTCCTGAGTTTTCTGTATTTCTTTTCTCTCTCTTCTTTGCTTTATTTCATTTCTGATTTTAAGAATTTAAAAAAAGTCATTTTCATTGTTCCAACAACACTTGCTCATAAACTGTGTCCCACAACTTGTATACATCTTATTTTAAACGTATATTTCCGTGACGCATAGTTTCAAAATCATACCACTAATAAATTGCTAGACAAACTTTAAAATATATTAATCAGCTAACAAAATCTGCAAAACATTTAATTCACATATGTCATTTGTAATTTTCAATTGCTAAGTTATAATTTTTATTCAATTTTGCTTTACAAAGTCATGTTTATTTACTTGGCTACAGAC
>JAFFZR010008598.1:0-19699 GCA_018397195.1 Lethrus apterus | reverse complement strand
TTCTCTAAAATTTTGTTATTAAAGCATATGAAAAAAATATCAAGTCATTACAAGAAAAAAAAGAGGAATAAAAATCAGCAAAAAAAATCATTTAGTTGCCATTTAAAAAAAAAGAAAAAAAAACGTTTCCATGGAAATGCGTTGACATACACAAACAATGAGTAGGCTAAGAAATGGAGAATAATTATTAACAAAACTTCTATTAAAGACATTTTGTTATAAAGTTCGTATTTACGGAAATAAACCGCCCATTCCATACTTTTGACTAACCCCGTATAAAAAATGACATTTTTCGAAAATTTAAAAGGACCGCCGTTTTTGAGGATTTGGGTTAAGGTCAGCTATCACTTGTTAAAATGTCAGTACTTATTTCAGAATGAGCCTTGTATATATGATAACTTTGATGTAATCTTTAAATATTTACAAATCGATAAATAATCATAACTATCGGAACGATTGGTTACTGTACGTCACGTTCGACAACCGGACCGCACTACTAATTCGTCTGCTGGGATTTTGTACACGCAACGAGGATAATTATTTAGCATTATATACGTTTGATATAATCGCATTTATTCCTATCTACGGCCAACTATGTAATTATGCCGCATGTTAATACGGTAAACGAATTACCGATGGCCCCGTTTATTAATGCAGGTGGTCGGCCGTTGTCATGCTTTACCGCAGATATGGCGGACACGTCGAAATGCACGGAAATAATTAAATTTCAGCGTTTTACGCATAATCCAATCGGCGGTGGGCGATATCGATGAATCGACGTGGGTGTTTACACAAACATGAAAAATTCCATAAATTTAGATACGCGTCCGCACATTTTCGGATGATTTTTACGTATCGCAAAGGACATAAATCAAATGGGACAAGTTAAAGGATAATTAATTGTAATGTGTGCTTGGTGCAAGGTGGGCATCTGGCATCGTCACGCCTGGTCGCACAGCCCTTCCATGGATAACATTCGAGTGTTTATCATATCTTGCACCCTTTGCAACGACTGCGGTCTTAACACCCCTTCTGTACCGCAACACTACAATAGATTTGAATGCAAAGTTTATGTCCTGAAACGAAAATTTATCCGCATGGTTTACCAACAATCAAACTATTGACGTTTTCAACTATTCGATGATCCGTTTAAAATCTGTTTCATTCACGTATGATTCAAAAATTGGGAATAAATACAGAAATAAATACAAGAGAATACACTTAAATTATACGAGGATAATTGACCGATGGTCTCAAGTTTTAATAAACAACGTAATCCTTACGAGTGATCGATGGGGCGATATTATGACGTGGACGTAAGTAATATATTACCGGCTTCGAAAGGATCTTTGTTATACGTTGTATTCGTTCATTCATCGAAAACAACGGTAGCTGATGTTAATTCACGTATAATGAGGGTCAGACAGGGAGATAGTACGTACGTACATTGTGTAATTCTATTATGTCCGTACATGTGGGATGAACAGTTGTGCTTTTCGTGAATGTCGTGGCGCAGATCGAATCGCTTATCGCCGTAGTGCTGACATACGAATGGATCTTATCAAGATTACCGATTGTGATCAAATATTAAAGTTCGTGTTCCATGTTAGTGATTTATGATTCAAACCGCTACTGAATGTATTAATGATAGTAACGAAAGAAAAAATTCAAAAATTATTCTTAAAAGAAAAAATAATTTTTGACGATATAATAAATTTTATGGAAATATTAATTAACCAACAACACAAAAAATTGAAACAATCGTTACTCTCCAACCCAGATTTAATATTGAAAAAATAATGGAATTTCAATTTAGAAACGCTCGGAAAAAATGTAAAAATTGTTGTTTATACCATGAAATATTTTGTCAAATTTCTGGATCAGATTTTGTTCTGTTCCTTTACTTTTCCGATAATTTCTATGGTTTTGAAGTCACGTGACTGAAAGCGATAATGTAACAGTTATGGAACGAAACATGGTTATATGATCAACGAGTTGTCAATTTTGTAAAAAAAAAAAAAACATAAAACAAATTTCATTTCCAATAATAACAACCTAACTCAACCCAACCCAGATTTAATGTTAAAAAAATAATGGAATTTTTAAATTTCAGTATAGAAAGACGCTCGGAAAAAATGTAAAAATTGTTGTTTATACCATGAAATATTTTGTCAAATTTCTGGATCAGATTTTGTTCTGTTCCTTTGTTTTTCGATAATTTCTATAGTTTTGAAGTCACGTGACTGAAAGCGATAATCTACCAGTTATGGAACGAAACATGGTTATATGATCAACGAGTTGTCAATTTTGTAAAAAAAAAACAAAAAACAAATTTCATTTCCAATAATAACAACCTAACTCAACCCAACCCAGATTTAATGTTGAAAAAATAATGGAATTTTTAAATTTCAGTATAGAAACACGCTCGGAAAAAATGTAAAAAATGTTGTTTATACCATGAAATATTTTGTCAAATTTCTGGATCAGATTTTGTTCTGTTCCTTTACTTTTCCGATAATTTCTATGGTTTTGAAGTCACGTGACTGAAAGCGATAATCTACCAGTTATGGAACGAAACATGGTTATATGATCAACGAGTTGTCAATTTTGTAAAAAAAAAAACATAAAACAAATTTCATTTCCAATAATAACAACCTAACTCAACCCAACCCAGATTTAATGTTAAAAAAATAATGGAATTTTTAAATTTCAGTATAGAGACACGCTCGGAAAAAATGTAAAAAATGTTGTTTATACCATGAAATATTTTATCAAATTGCTGGATCAGATTTTGTTCTGTTCCTTTACTTTTTCGATAATTTCTATGATTTTGAAGTCACGTAACTAAAAGCGATGGTGTGCCAGTTATGGGACGAAACGTGGTCATATGACGAGTTGTCAATTTTGTAAAAAAAAAAAAAAACATAAAACAATTTTCATTTCTAATGATAACAAAATGAATATAATTGAATAGATTTTTATTACAAAATAGCGTAAGACGTGGCCAAAGATTTTCTCATTGTTCCCTTTAAAAATGTCCCAAGTCGATATGTACCCTTTTTCCTTTATTATTTATTTTTATATACTCCCACTATTTCAACATGTGATAGCTGACTTTAACCGAAAGCCAAATCCGCAAGAGCGACGGTTCTATCTTCATTATAAATTTTCGAAAAATATCGTTTTTTTGTATAGGCATTTGATTCAAAGTATGGTCCTGAGTACATTTAAATATGCGTCTCGTTGAAAGTCAACTTCCTTTATTTAAAGCTGATTTTCAACGCGAATCATATTGAAATGGACGCAGGATCGTACTTAGAATGCACATACAAAAAATGACATTTTTCTAAAATTTGAAATAAAGATAGGACCGCCGTTTTTGCGGATTTGGGTTTGTGTTAAGGTCAGCTATCACCTGTTGAAATTTGACACATTTCAGAATGATCCTGTTCATAGTAATAATAAACTAAAAATTTTCATCATCCTTCAAGATGGGAATCGTTACGCCACTGGACACAACCTCAAACAAAAAAAATGTATCCAATCTCGTCGACTGTTACCTTCACGCCGCACATCACGAGATATCTGGATTAGAATGAAACGGCGATTTTTAATGCGAGTTTCAAACATCATCGCTGTTATGATTCCGTCTAACGACAGCAATCGCAAATTGGTCGTTTGAGCGGATTGTTCGGGTCCGATATTAGGGGTACGCAAACGAGTTTCGCATTGAATCGAATGCAAGAAGTGCCGTGGTGCAGTTATCGCTTCCATTACAATGGCACTGAGAGGTAAATACCGATGTAATGGGCACGTGGCCGGCTGACGAGCATCGGGGGACACACTATAGTTGCTACCGGCACCAACGACGTAACGAACGCACCTGTCTGTCCCTGGATCATATCTATAATTTTAAATATTAATGTTTTTTTTTGTAACTAAGTAACTGTTTATTTAATGTTGTATGATGAATGACTTCTTTGATAAGTTTTGAAGTTAACTTTATAAAAGGTGTGGATCACGTGGATATGATTAAAGTATGTTTGAGTGATTTTCTATAAAGCAAAGTAGTACGGATTGGCCGGTTCTGGAACCACCTTCCACATCCCGGCACTGCGCATGCGCGGTTTTTTAAATAAGTCGCCAACCCAACCTTAGATCTTGACCTTTGATCTTCTGACACTTGACGTTGACATGATGATTTTAGGGGATCATATTAAACAGGACTCCTTCAGAAGATGTTAAAAGCTGTTCAAATTTAACAGAACCCGTTCAAAAGCTGTTCAAATTGAACAACTTTTTAACGGGTATGATTCGCGTTGAAAATCAGCAAAGGAAGTTGACTTTCAACCAGACGTATATTTAAATGTACTCAGGACCATACTTTGAACCAAATGCCTATATAAAAAAATAATGATATTTTTCGAAAATTTATAATGAAGATAGAACCGTGGTTCTTGCGGATTTGGCTTTCGGTTAAAGTCAGCTATCACATGTTGAAATAGTGGGAGTATATAAAAATAAATAATAAACGAAAAAGGGTACATATCGACTTGGGACATTTTTAAAGGGAACAATGAGAAAATCTTTGGCCACGTCTTACGCTATTTTGTAATAAAAATCTATTCAATTATATTAATTTTGTTATTATTAGAAATGAAAATTGTTTTATCTTTTTTTTTACAAAACTGACACCTCGTTGATCACATGACCACGTTTCGTCCCATAACTGGCACACCATCGCTTTTAGTCACGTGACTTCAAAATCATAGAAATTATCGAAAAAGGAAAGCAACAGAAGAAAATCTAATCCAGAAATTTGACAAAATATTTCATGGTATAAACAACATTTTTTACATTTTTTCCGAGCGTGTTTCTATACTGAAATTTAAAAATTAGATTATTTTTTTAACATTAAATCTGGGTTGGGTTGAGTTAGGTTGTTATTATTGGAAATGAAATTTGTTTTATGTTTTTTTTTTTTACAAAATTGACAACTCGTTGATCATATAACCATGTTTCGTTCCATAATTGGTACACCATCGCTTTCAGTCACGTGACTTCAATACCATAGAAGACTTTTTAAATAAGTCGCCACCCAACCTTAGATCTTGACCTTTGATCTTCTGACACTTGACGTTGACATGATGATTTTAGGGGATCATATTAAACAGGACTCCTTCAGAAGATGTTAAAAACTGTTCAAATTTAACAGAACCCGTTCAAAAGCTGTTCAAATTTAACAGCTTCTGAATGGGTCCTGTTTAAAATCATCCCCTAAAATCATCCTCTAAAATCATCATGTCAAGGTAGCAGAAGATCAAAGGTCAAAATCTAAGATTGGGTTGACTTTTATTGAAAAACCAGCGCATGCGCAGTGCCGCGAGGTGGTTCCAGAATCGGTCAATCCCTACTACTAAGCAATTTTAGTCGTAGATCCTTAAAAACCATTTCAAATAAATATTTTCAAAGACCTTGAAGGACGTTTTTGCGAAATCTAAAAAATTGAAAAATTTAAAAAGAATATGAAACTTCGAAATTTGAAAATAATGAAACTTTAAGAATGAATACATTAAATTGTCATATTTGACAAATTCAACAACATCTCCAAACTAACCGAATAAAAATCCACAAATACTATCTAATTCATCATAAAGCAACCCAATGGATATCAATAAATACCAATGGATACCAATGAACTTTAAAAGTAATAAAGATATCTTTAAGGTCGTGTTTTAAAGTTCCAAATTTTAATGCATTAATTAGTTTTATTAATGAATGTTCTCAAAATTCTAAAATAAATCAAAAATATTTTTGCTTAAAAATTAAAGTACATTTTTGAATAATCTTGTTCGTCCTTGAATCGTCCTAATAAGTAACTAAGCTTTAAGGATATAATGGAAAAAAAAATATTTTAAAATGCTAATGATTTTTTAAAAATTTATTCGAATTTTCTACATAAAAAAAATATTTATATTAAAATTTAATCTTTACGTAATAAAAATCATTTTTTCTTTTTGAAAAATTTTACTAAAAATATTTCCTGCAAAAATTAAATTAAAAAATTAATTTGGTTTCCATTGCCTTTAATTTCTCTAATTATGTGCTTGAATTGGAAAACGCCGTGAAAAAAATAAAAATCCTGAATTTCCTATTTGTTTTAAAAACATAAATATTTTGTTTTATCGTTTCTATTAGATTTTATATCATTTTATGCAAATACTGCAAGGCAATACGCATTTCTGGGAAAAAATATGTATGTTTTTATGAATAATCAAAGCGTTTCCATAATATGTACGTTTATGAGAAAAGAATCGTCGAAATAAATAACCAAGCTTTAAGGATACGCTGCAAATAAAAAATATTACCCTAACCATAAACAAGGCCTCAGACATCCTTTGTCGCGGAACGAAAAGCTTTTATCCCGATAATGCATAATCTTCTAAAATCAAAAATAATGTTTATATCCACTCCGAATAAAAACTTATCGTTCAAGTTGATTAGACTTGATGCATAAAGAGGAATAAATAATCCGCGTTTAGATGAAACGGTCGTTAGGGCGTCCCCCGAGTTTTCGACATTTAGATCTTCGAAACGCATAAACAGTTATTGAATATCCCCATAAAGGAAAGAAAAAACTATGTACGGAGACGAGTTTATAAATATGGAAATGCGATAGGTGGCGCTGCTTTTTAAGCGAAATTTATTCTCGCGAAAATTTGATTTATAATTTATTTGAGAATTCGTCAAACAAATCTTTATTTCAAAGTTTGTTTGCATTTAAAAAAAAAAACGCGGCGTTTACTGAGATAAATCTTCGCGAATACTCGGGGGATTTTAAACACATGAAATACAATTTCCGCGATTATTTTATTTGAAATTGCGGAATGTAGAGGATAATTTATGCATATTGGATATTATGGTATAAATAAGAACGGGGTAACGAATGAGAGTGTGTGACGTCGTTCCGCAAAACGGAAAACTGAATATGGTGATGGATTGGACAAGTAGACCAGGGAGTTAGGAACGGCTCGACAGGATCCTGCACTCGACCAGCTTATTATACTGCCACCTCTTTCTTTCTTCCAACGTTGACGTTTATCGTCTAAACTGATATGTATGGCGGTGTGTTCATATCGTTAACTTATTCAAATTTATTTCGAAACTTTATACATGTTTTCAGTATGTAATTTGTCACAACATGTTTAACGATGTAAAAATTTGTTAATGAGTAAACTAACTAAGAACATGTTTCTAAACTAAAATTAAATAAATGATAAAAACATATTTTAATTTCATTCAAGCATTTTATTTTCAAGGCTAGATCCGCATTTTATAGAGGATTCTAATTTCAGACGTTTCATTCATTTCTGTAAGGTGTATCTTCAGAGTGGCTGCTACAATAGAATAATTTCCAGCGGCAGAAATTTCATTAAGAATTAATTTTTAATTTTGTTGTGTTACCGAAAATTTAAAACGCCAAAATATTTTAATCACAATTTCACAGCCAAAAAAAAGGAAAAGACAAACAATTATAAACATAAAGAAGGCAGTTATTGAAAGAAATATCAAGAAAACTGCATTATCTGTGACAATTAAGTAAGCAATGTCAATTTAACGTGACCACTTGAAAAGAATGACAAAAAGAAGCTATAGTTCGTTCACCATTTTCAGAAAGCGGTACAGACAAATCATTTAGAATCACCCCGTATATTATTGAAAGAATAGAGACAATGCAAGATGGGGGAAATCCAACTAACAAAGCTGATTTTCGCAGGCGACATGGCCATCGCGGCAGAATTTAAAAAATATCTTCACTACAACCCAGATATCCTTAACAAAAAAATATGAAAAATTTATTAGTATAATAAATATTCTTTTAACATTTCAACTCCATTGACCACTTGATAAGAAAGACAAAAATAAGCCAATACTATAGAGTTTCGTTCTCCATTTTCAATAGGCGGCACAGACAATCATTTAGAATCTACCTGTATATGTCTTTATTAATGAAAAAATAGAGACAATGCAAGTTGGAGGAAACCCAACTAACAAAGCTGATGTTAGCAAATGACATCGAGGCAGAATTTTAAAAAAATCTTCATTACAACCCAGACATCCTTAACAAAAAAATATGAAAAAGTTTTTAGTTCAATAAATATTCTTTTAACTTTTTAACTCCATTGATAATATTAATGTTAAAATATTTATTGGTTAAACTAAACAAAAGAAAAATTGTGTTTTATTAAAAATTTAGTGATTATTTTTTTATGAGAGAAGCACAATTATTAGAATTTTCAAATCAAGATATTTATTTAATTATTTTGTTTGTTGACGTTGTAAAGCTAGGAATAAATTTTAACAGAAATTTACAGCAAATCTGTTATTTTTTTGCCTTTCCTGTTATCCTTATTATTTTTATTCTTGAGAATAAATTACTTTTCTTATTATAGAGTTTTCAAGTTTTAACACTTTTTTCAATTAAAAGGAAAATTTTATTTTTTTTGTCTTTATTTTTCCCTTATTTATTACACAGTTTAAAAAAATTTTTCAAATTTATAATTAAATAACACACTACTTCCATGGTCGATACAAATTACTAATTGACGCCCACCACCGATAGGTGGCGCTGTGCAATTGTTTCAAGAGCTTACAACTAAATGCTTATTATTTAGAAGAAATTAAAAGTAACAGATTTATGGAAAAATATAACTTAAAAGCTCTTTAGAAACATATAATTTTTTAAAAGAATTGTTAAGCTAATTACAAAAAGATCAATTTCTCCATTGACCTTTTCGACTTATTTTTGTATTACAATTTTTCTCATTTGTTTGTATCTTAAAATAGAAAATTTAAAGCAAAATATTTATTTTTTTAATGCGAGAAATTTTCCAACACTAGTAGCACATTATACGCAATGAATGCAATGCAATGGAAATTAAACAAATTTTTTAATTTAATTCTTACAGGAAACTATGTTTTTATTAATTTTTTAAGCCAGTTGGTTTTTATTATAAAGATAAAGATAAAATTTTAATAGAAATGTAAAACACATTTTTAATTTTTTAATGCATAAAATTCATGTTATTAAAAAGTCATAGAATTTTGAAATATTTTTTTTTTAAGCTAATTATTGAAAATAAAAGAATTTTAAAGTAAAATATTATCTTTTAATGGAAAAATTTAAAAATTATATTTATTTCCTTTTTTCTTATCAAAAATGTCTTCAAATTAAAGATTTTCCGAAACTGTTTTCTATATTTTCTATGTTTTCTAAATCTGACAATTTACTGTTACATTTTAATTAAAGTATAAGTTTACTATTTTTATTTGTGAAAACACTATTTACTCGAAACACAAATAAAAATCTACGAATTTAAACAAAATATTTATATCTCTTTAATAGAAGAAATTTATTTAAAACATTTCATCAAAAAATAATTTCTCAATCTAATTAAATTTTTTTAAAAAAACCTCGTGACTACAAATCACACCGAAAAAATATCCCGTATTTAATTCGAATTTGTATCATCAAATCGAAAACGATAAATTCCCCTCGAGGTTCATGGCTCGAGAATAAAGAGTTCCTCGGTGTCATTTATAACGCAATCAAGTCGAAGTCGAAAGTACGAGCTTTACATGAAAGACCAATTAAACAAATTTATAAGGCTCATAAAAATGCTAGTTGTTGGAAGTAAGTGAGCAACGGAGCATTGAGAAGGGTGGAATGCAGATTGGGTCTAATGAAGAAAATTGGTCTTAACGCATCTTTAATTCCTTTGCGTTTCGAGCCAAGTCCTACGCTGAGAAAGTTTCGTCCGCCTAATTTCGCGACTTAATCAACAAGAAAGTTCATGTATTGATTACTGTTTTATTTTTATTTAAATTACGCTTAAATGTAAAATTATGTAAAATACGAAAATCACTGACAAAACGATGTTCGAAAACACAAAATAATTTAAAAAGAAAAAATAAATATTAAATATTTCTAAAGAGACATTCATTAGATATGTTTCTGTTAGTTTTTGAGAGAAATTTGGTAATTTTTTTCTATGATATGTATTCAAAATTAAAATTTGTTTGTTCAAAATATATATTTAAAAAATTTATGTTTCTGATTTTTACATATTGTTTAAATTAATTTAAATCATTTCTTTGAAGATTTTCAAAGATTTCTGAATTTTTTCATAAAATCTATTAATTCCTCGGAGAACCTTGTAAATTTATATCACCGTTCAAAGTATTTTGAATTCTTAGCTTTATTTTTTTCAAAATTGTCACCATCATAGAGTCCATTTTCAACAAAATAATTTCCTCAGTACTTTCTTCTAAAATTTCTTTAAAAAATTTTAGTCAGATCTAAATCAATTTGTTTTTTATTTTAAACTATAATTTTCTACAATTCGTTTTTTTATTAAATATATTTAATGTTGCGATCTTTTAATTATAATGATAATTGCTACATATTTTCCATTGGGGTTGGGTGTGTATGTACCACTTTCAGGAAAAAAATGTTATTTCCCAAATACCATCGAAAATAAATTAATATAATTTTTCCTTATTTTTCAAGTACAGTAAGCATGATATTTTTATATAAACAAATTACAAAATAATCTAATGAAATGTAAATAAAGAAAGGTAAGACGCATCGTAATATTAAAACAATAGATTTTGCAAACGGCGCCGAAATCAACGTGGATTCAAACCGAATGTTCGGAAATGATGAGAGCACTGTTATATTCGTGCATCGGCCGGCTAAATGTAGACTTGCAGCATCCGTCACCAGAGACCGTCACTAGAGGATGCGTGGAAGTAGTTGCCGCACCATTCCCTTCATCGTCCATCCCTACCACAAAAGGGAACAGTTGGCACGGCGGGGTGTATCCACGAGCGTATTTCTACGCCTTCCATTGGAGGAAAGTCGGTCTTCAACTCCCAGATGATTGGCGGTTTCGAGTTAGGGTTGAGCCTCAATAGGCCGCCTTCCACCCTCCGACCGACGCTTTTCGGATCATCCGACGCCCGTCGTCGTTCCAGTTCCTTCGGTCTCTGGGGGTGTGGCCCTTGGGAGGCAACTCACCGATCGGCCTCGACGTTACAACGTAATATTTGCGAGCGGCAACAGAACGGATCCACCACTCCACACCCCCGAGAGGTCGCAAACCGTCAAATTGCCCGGCAGACCATTCGATGCTTATCATCGTCCCAGTCGTGTTTATCCGCTTGTTGGTTACGCGCACAAGTGGTCTCTCGCGATATAAACGTATACACCCAGGCGACACAATCCTTCTTCCGGCGGGAATCTATCAAATTATGTGCGATCTTTCACACTGATTCAGCAAATTCATACGAGTGGACAGTGTTTGTTTTATTATTTTTTTTTTATTTTTTGATTTATTTCGGTGTTTCGGTGTTTGCGTGAGCGGAATCGTCCGAGACGAGTCATAGCGAAGGAACTTTTGCGGTCGTCCGAATAGAGCCGCCAAGACGCGTTCCGACGAGAACAACCCCGTGGAGCGCGGTTATCCGACGGCGTCTCCTTGGCCGGCGCTTTCGCTTCCGGCGTCCGATCTGGACCCTGTGGCCGCAGCCTGGGGTCGGAAATTGTATCCCGGTACGGGCGCACCGCGTGTCGCCGGTCCAGGACTCATGTTTGGACTCCATCATCATCATCAGGACGCCGCCGGGCTTCATCATCATCATCAACCACGCGGTCCAAGTCTTAAAGAGGAACCGATTACCACCACACGATCATGGATGCAACCCACAGTTCCAGATCAAAATGGGTAAGACATCATGTTTTTTTTTTTTAGTTTCTCAAAACAAAAAATGTATTTTTTATTTTTGTTATTTATTTTTCGCTGTTTTCCTCTCTCATTTAAAAGATTTTTTTTGTAATTTTTTTCACTAAACGAATTATCAAAATTTTGACATAAAATGTGCATTTTTGCAATAAATAAAAATATAATATAAAAATTTAATCCGTCGAAAATTATAATTCTTGCACTTATTTCCATTTAAGATTTTCCGTCCAAATCTAGAAATTTTAATTTTTGGAATCAACAATTTACCTCAAATAATAATATTTAGTAATAATAATGTAAAAAATAAAACAGTTGTGTTGCTGCAACAGGAATTTTTTTAAAATAAAATAATTCATGAAAAAAATTACATTTTTGGAATTTTTTATATATTTTTGAGATATTTGATATAAAATTTGCATTTTTCCAATAAGTTAATTATGTTAATATAAAAGTTTAATTCATTTTAAATTATTATGCTTGCCCCTGTTTCCAAGTCAAGATAAAGTCAGGATACATCTTTATCACAAATAATAACTCAATTCTATAAAATTTTAAGTGGCATGCTAAAATTTTTGACTAAATTTTCTAAGATCGAAACATAAAGTCAAAATAAATTATCAACAGGATTTTTTTTTTCTTTTTTAATGTATTTATTATATTCTTTGACTGTGTAGTTTGTTTTAATATTTTGTCAGATGATCCAAGTTTTCATGAAATTTTTGTTGAATTGTGTTAAGTTGGAAAGTTAAGAAAATTAAGATATCAATATGTTTTGTTTTTTTTACTTTGAAGACTAACTTTCAAATCTTTCATTAAAAATGGCTTAATTCGTTAAATCTAGATTTTCTTTGAAATTTGTCAGTAGATTTTGAGTAAATATTTTAAATAATTAAACAAATGCATTTTAATATTTTCAAAATACAAAAACAAGTTGATTTTAGTTTTTAAGCTCAAGAAATTATGTATCTCTATCACAAATAATAATAATATAAAAAGTGCAGCTGTTATATTGTTAGAACAGGAATTCTTTTTAACATAAAATGCATATAGATATAAAGGTATATTAAACCCTCAATATTTTTTTTTACACATTAGCATTTTTTAAATATTTTTTTAAATCAGCTATGTAATCAGCATCGTAGAAATAAACAAAATAGTCAGGCAAATTCAAAAAATTGCATGATTTCATTATTTATTAATAAAATAAACATGTAAATAATTAAAAAATAAATACACTCTTGAATAAAGTCGCTTTTTATAATTTTAAAAAACCCATTGCTCAAAATTTTTAGTAATTTAATCCTCGACGACTTAAAATGCATTTAATTAATTACTATAATTTTTAAATGGAATTATTTTATTTATTTTAATTTTTTTTTATTGCCGCCATTGTTATGATGAAACCCATTGATTTTTAATATTAAATCCATATCTTATACAAGCATTTTACACGATAATATAAAAAACTGAAATAATTTTCTTCATAAAATAGACTAGATATTATTATATAAAATTTTTAATGTTGGTTAATATCATATCAACTTTTATTGGGTTCATGTTCAGTTTAGAAAAATTACTGGGAAATAAGAACGTGACAACAAGAAATAAGGATAAATTTATTTAAAATTGAAAATATAAAATTTGAAGTTCTCAAATATTCTGTTTATTACAAAAGCTCGCAAGCACAAAACTAGATACTCAAAAAAAAAAAAAAAAATTAAAAAAGCAAAAATTAAGTAAAAATTTGATGTCCCGAGTAAAACTTTCAAGTGTCCCCTCTGTAGCAATTTCAGGTAAAAGCCCCCCTTCGGAAGCAATAAGTACAGAAATTATCAGCTAAAAACTAAAAATTTTTTTTCGAATTTTATCGAAATTAAAAAACAATGAACATCTTTTTAAAACTGTTTAATTATCAAATTAAAGTTGCAAACACAGCTTAAATAAATAACAAAACACAACAAATTTAAAATGTAAATCGTTACAACAGTGAACGAGCGTATAATTTCGCATAGATAAATTTTCATCAAATTTTAAATGTAACGAACGCGTAAATTTTTGCACAAAAATAACGAAATTATACATTAAAACGCATCCAAATATTTGTCGACATTTTCCATGAATCCATTTTGTGAATTAATTGGTTTTTAAATTTCCAGATGTTTAAAAAAATTGTTTTTTCACACATTTAATGGAAATTATTACAATATCATGAAGAAAAAATACCTAACAAAAATAAATGGAAATTTTTAATTAATATTGATTTTCCACTATTAGTAAGGAAAATTGATAATTTTTGGTTTTAAATACTTGAAAAGCAACTTTTTCAACGTTCACAATGTAATAAAAAAATATCGACACAAAAATACATATAAAAAATTTATTGTTTGATAAAAATTCGAACTGAATTTACTATATTTGTGTGTCGTAATAAATACATTTTTATTACGTTTAAAATATTTTATAGGTTGAAAGCTCATGAAACCCATCCAAAAATAACTTCAAATGCGATGAAATGAAATATAAAAATAAAAAAGAACTGCATCGTCAAAGATCAACAAAAGATGACTAAAAACAAAGAAACGATATAAAAAACTATGTAGAGAAAACGGCACAAATGAACAAAATAAAACCGTAAAATTTGTGTAGAATAGAAAGAAGGAGCAAAAAGTGGAAATGCGTTGAAGTAAAGAAGATAATCGACAAAAAGATAAATATTACATGATGTATATATACTTTCAAATTATTTTCTTCAGATTTTTCATTAAAAGCGAAGAAATTATAGAATTTAATGTAAGAAGGATTCACATTAAAAATTGGTGAGTAAATTTAATGAGACAATTTTATAAAAACATAAAATTAAAAAATTAAAAAAGAAACACAAATAATAGAAATAACCTCTTTTAAACTGGTTTAAGGATGAATTAATAATTATTATTGACATACATCAAAAATTTCCGATTAGAACAGTATAATGACAAGTGATAACGCTAGATATTTTTAAAGGATTAAAGAAGACTTTTATTAAAAATGCTGCAAAAACGGTCTTTAAAATTATCTCGATAGCTCGAAATTAAATATATTAACTTTGCAATACGTTTTTAATTTAGAACGTCTGCTTTATGAAAAAGCTAACCTTAATTCCTATGTTGTTCTTATTGATATTCACATTTCTTGTCCAAGTTAGCAGACGCCTGATGCTCACCGAGAGGTGGAGCTGTGCATCAGTTTCAAATAACATTATATTATTAAATATTTTACTGGCGTTCAATTAAATCCACTATAATTTCTGTATGAGACTCTTTATGATGGTCTGAAGCACGGTATTTCTATTTGTATTATAAATTTTAAAAATTTTGAGAAAATTCGTGGGACAAATAGTGGATAAATAGACGAATAAGCATGTTACTAACAGAAACATGATTTTGAGACAAAAACTTGCTGTAATTGTAACTTTGATCTAATCTTGCTCGATCTGAACGAAATTACTTTGTTAAATCGCAACTAAATTCGACAAAATTTATCAATTAGAACTGAGTACTTTTAAATGCACGGATAATGAGCTGTCGAACGTATGAAAAAGTACGATTCTCGTCAAACGCTATCGCATAGATAAACATCTACTGTTGCATTTATTAACATAACAATCGTTTCGACATCCCTATTAAATAAATGGCCCATTTCGCACACCGAGGGGGTAGGGGGACGTCGATTATAAATCATGTCATGTATTTCGTTGCGAGCGACAGTATTTCAATATGATGGCCAGTCCATTGGCGGCACACGGTGGCTTCGTTATGCGCCCAATTGATCGTGCGAGACAAACGATCGGAAAACTGACATAAACGCCATTATCTGATTTGTGTGCATTATAAATATCGGACAGGTTTAACGTGCAGGTGGTAGTCGCGTCGTGCTAATTGTATCGTTTATCGTTACGCTTTTTATTTTCATTTGTTCCCGGCACATTCACTTTGACAACTGGAGCGAACGATTTTTCATCGTTGATTTGGATTTTCGATGCGGCGAATTTGATTGATGTTATTTTTTGTTGATTTTTTTTTGCAAATTTACTGTATTTGACGCGTGATAAAAGTTCTCCAATCAAAGTGATAGTGTGTTCAATAGACGTGGATAATCAGACATGAACAGGTTGAATGTCTAAAAATATTAAACCTTTGTTTGTATTCCTCGATTCCTTAGGAGTAAGAAGCTAAAAAAATGAATGAAAGAAACTGATTTTTAATTAAAATTTTATATCCAAGATCTCAAACTTAGAACATATCAAAAATCTCCATCACCTTTAAATGACGACAAAGCCTCGTTGGTATCCACTCGTACCTTTTCGTACTCACGCGAAGATTAATCGAGTCTCCCATTACTAAATTAATTATGACGCGGCACTCCTCGAATAATATTAATCGTCGTCCAGATGTGCGGCAAAAAAAGTCGATGATATACTTATGTAATTGGGTGCCACTTATCTCATGAAATCTAGTAATTATCAGACGGTTCGGGTGCGTTACGAATGTCCACGCTAATGAACGACACGAATTAAAAATGATCAATCTACGTCCGGTTTTGCGTCGATCAACTTTTTTCGTCAATTATTCATCGATTCGGCGCTTTCATTAAAAAGTGCGGTATCGATCTGTACAGAAAATTTACTGTAAATGTACGAATGTTTTGTTGACGGATTTTGGATAAATTTGATTTGATTATACAGGATCATTCTGAAATATGTCGCACTTTTTCAACAGGTGATAGCTGACCTTAACCCGAATGCAAATCCGCAAAAACGGCGGTTCTATCTTTATTTAAAATTTTCGAAATACAGCCTGTTCACGGGAACATTCTACAATAACTTTTTTATTTAAGGAGATACAAGCTTGGTTAAATGGACAAAGTTTAAGTACCTTGCAATGCGCTTTTCGCGCAATAAATTATAAAACAAAAGAACATCGCGTTGCTAAGATACAAACATACCGATTACTTTTTTAAATTGAACACCCTGTATATTTTTATATTTGTAAGTTGTTCTGGTTGCCTGCAATAATTAATTATAAGACAATTTTTCTCTAAAACTGCTATGAAAAGAGTTTTGGTGAAAATAATTTTGCAAATTTCATTATAATTATGATTTTTTTTTAACTCCTTAACTAGTGATCCTAGAAAAAAATTGTTTTATAATTAAATATAGCACGCAATCAGAGAAACTTAAAAATATAAATATATACAGGGTGTTCAATTTAAAAAATTAATCGTTATGCTTGTATCTTAGCAACGCGATGTTCTTTTGTTTTATAATTTATTGTGCGAAATGCGCATTGCAAGGTACTTAAACTTTGTCCATTTAACCAAGTTTGTATTTCTTTAAATAAAAAAGTTAGCTATTGTAGAATAATTCGTGAACACCCAGAATGCAAGAAATTATAGTTTTTTTTTTAACTCCTTAATTAGCGATCCTAGAGAAAAATTGTTTTATATTTAATTATAGCAGGCAACCAGACCAACTTAAAAATATAAAAATATACAGGATGTTCGATTTAAAAAATGAATCGTTATGCTTTTATCTTAGCAACGCGATGTTCTTTTGTCTTATAATTTAGTGCGCGAAATGCGCAATGAAAGGTACTTACACTTTGTTCATTTACCCAAGTTTGTATCTCTTTAAATAAAAAAGTTTGCTATTGTAGAATGTTCCCGTGAACAGGCTGTATATCGTTTTTTTTTTTTGTATGGGTATTCGGTCCTAAGTACGGTTCTCCGTCTATTCCTTCGGCTGGAATAACATAACAAAACAACCCTGTATAGTTTATTTTTTTATATTGGTTAATCTATAAACGATAATATTCCGACAATTTAAACATTTTTAAATAAACCGGACCAGAAAGAAATCTTCTAAAATGAATAAATCTCACAAGTATAATCACCTTAGGCAGAGATGATTATACTTAGACGTTAATAAATCAGGCATTATTATGTATTTCAAGTAAAAGCTTCAATGTTAAACAATTGTCTCCAACTAAAGTCACCTCCTACGAACATAAATCTGTTTAAATGGTTTTTTCAAATTCACAGATATTAAAAAGTCTCAACTTAATTAAAAAGGAAAATTGGCAAATTTCTTTAAAAATTTGAAGTAGAAATGATGAATAAATTGATAAATTTGAAGGTGTAAACCATTGGAAAATCATTTGTGACATACGAACAAAGATAATCCACGAATTTATTGGGAAAGATCAGAAAACGCAGAAAAAATGAAAACTTGAAGGACGAGGTTTGGAAAAATTGTACATCATGGATAAGGCAAAATTCATGATTATATAGAATATAATATAATATAAGAATTTTACACTAATAATTATATAGAACCAATTTTGCTTATCACGTGACAAGTGAGAAGGACAAACAGAAACAACTTGAAAGATTAAACGTAGAATATACAGTGTGGGATTAAATTAAGGAATATTTAAAAAAAAAGGGTTTTATTTAATAAAAATACACATTTTTAGATTAATATGTGCGATTCACCTGTCGACTTTCATTTGTTTTGTAGTTATGACGTCATCACAAAAAATTTTAAATGTGAACATACATTTAGTGGAATCCGGTTTTTTTCAGAATTTTTTTAGTGCAACTTTATGATTTTTGCACGGTCATAAAGGATAGAAAAATCACTATCGGATTCCACTATAAAAAACGCATGTTGTCATTTAAATTTTTTTTGTGATGACGTCATAACTACAAAACAAATGAAAGCCGGAAGGTGAATCGGACATATTATTGTGTGTATTTTTTAAAAATAAAATCGATCTGAATCAGCATTTTTTTTTTTTAAACCGGTTGAGTTCGCTTTTTTTTAAATATTCCGGACTGTAATCCCAACCTGTATATAAATAGTACAACAGTTTTTGCAGGTGACTTATATTCTGTAGTTACTCTCTTATCTTTTTAATTAGTTAATTTCTTCCTGTTTGAACTGCTTGCTTTTAGTCCTTCACTTCTAACTTTCTTGAATATCTGGTTATCGCTTCCAGCCACATTTTCCTTGGTCTCCCTGTTCTACGCTTGCCTCCAACCCCACAGTAATTGCCTTCTTACCTTGTCTCTGCTAACATCCTGCTAAAATGTCTCAGTCATCTTAACCGTATTTCAGTATTTACTTATACTTAAGTATTTCAGTTGTCGATAGACTTCCTCCTACAAGCACCGTCCTCCATTCTTCCTACTAAGTCCTACTAAGTTCCTTCCTCTCCCATACCTCTAGCTCATATTCAATCTTTTTCTTTAGTAGTCAAGTCTCACAGAAGTGCGTCCTGATTACTGTTCTCTATATCCAAATTTTTGCTGCCCTTGATATCACCTTGAACTTGAACTCCTTACAATTGGCCTTTCTATTCCTTTTTTTTTCATCACCTACGATCATCATCAGGTTTAAGTTTTCTTACACGTATGATTTTTGTGTAACATGGTGACAATATTGTTCGAAAATATTATACAGGCTGTTCAAAGTTATCTGCGCACTATTGCTATCTTCGTTATTTTTGGAGCTACAGAGTCGGTTAAATTGGCACAGATACAGTGATTTTTCCGCTGATTACAATGCTTCACACAAAAAAACAATTGCGCATCACATTTCAGAGCCAACTCAGATAATTAGATTTTTTTAAATTGAACACCCTGTATATTTATGTAGCAATCGGTAGAAAATGAAATTTTGCACAAAATCTTCTTATACTACTATAGCCCAGAAATGAAAAACAAAAGAGCTACGACGACATTAATACAGGTCACCGCACATGGGATAACTTTCTTAGTAGAGAAGCTACAGTGTTGGTCAATGCATCAAAAATGTGTAGTTTTTTCTACTGATTACAATCGCGTAGTCAAAAAAG
>JAFFZR010008597.1:9926-20388 GCA_018397195.1 Lethrus apterus | reverse complement strand
CCTTGATGTTTAAGTGGTGATTACCGAATTAATTCTTTACATAAGAACTTTTCTGAAAAAATAAAATTTTTTCTTCAAAAAATTAAAATTTTTGTTTAAATGACGAAATTTAAATGTGTCTTTTATTCAAAAAAATTGCTATGTAAGGTACCAATTGTTTTACATCACCGTTTAAATAGTAAGAAGGTCTATTAAAAACAGAAGAAAAAAGTGGGGGTTGTCATTTAAAAAAATTATGATGACTTCATTGTGCAAAAACAAATGACGTCATTCCAAAAAAATTAACGTCAGAAGACGGCATTTCAAAAACAAAAATTGACCTGTCCGGGCGATTTTCTTAAAAACATTATAGAACGCTTTTATGAATTTTGTTCCAAACTTTATCACCACACTGTATTATCTGAACAGTCTAGACCAGCCATACTCAACCTTTTTTTGTCTTGGGCCACATACATATACGTTTCCTACGTTACGCGGGCCACAACATAGTATGTATGTATGCATATATAAAAGCATAGCGGGCCGCATGAGGCCCGCGGGCCGCAGGTTGAGTATGGCTGATCTAGACTTTAGATCAGCCATTCTCAACCTTTTTTTGTCTCGGGCCACATACATTTATGTTTCCTACGTTACGCGGGCCGCAACATAGTATGTATGTTCAATGCAAAAGTTTATTGGGCCGCAGGTTGAGTATGGCTTCTCTAGATCGTTTATAATAAATGGCTTTTATAAAGATTTGAAATATCTTCGCCAAAATTTAACACATTTAAATAAATAATAATAATAAAATAAATAAAAGGCGAGACCTTCCCAAAACCTTTTTCCCCAAAGTAATAAAATTCTATTTTGCAACTAATCGAAGATATTTTGTTTGAAACCAGTTTCAATCAGTTGTTACCGAAATAATAAAACCCAGTTTCCAACCATGTTGTGTATGTGTTTAAATTTACCTTTAAGAATGTACATTTCACCGGTTGTTTTAAACTCATTCGAGAGAACTAACGATAAAATCTCGCAAATGCATCCACGTTTTAATAACGGTCTTGATTAAGCGGAAATGGGACGTATCGCGAAGGAACCAGCGAATCTGATTCCACGGTGAATGTTTATTTTCCGAGAGAAGTTTTTAATTAAAACCGCGCGAACGGTCGAACCTAACGCCGCACCTTGTCGTTCTTTAAATTCGCTGCACGTTTGCCTAACGTCATTTAATTACAGCTGTAAACTCCTTTGTAATGGGATAATTAGTTGGGACAGTTCGCTGGTACCGACGAAGAGGTTTCTCCCGTCCGATTTCGAGTTACTCTGTACGCGCCTCTGGAAAATTCGATTTCTCTAATTATTCGTCTACGATGGCGCACAGTATATATTTATCTAGTTCGCAACAACTTCCATATGAGTAACAACGTTACGTTCCAGGGAAATTTTGTTTGAAACTGCGCACCATTATCCTCTCATGGCAAATACCACAATTTTGTACGGTGGTTTGAGTTAAACAACGTAAAATGACATTATTTAATATGTAATTATTGTACATCTTGAAAGTAATATTTATATCCAAAGAGTCGTTATTTCACACTAACTTTGGATGTGTGTTCAAAAATGCTCAGTGGTTAAAAAAATATATATAAATGTTTTCAGTTGTTTGAAATATTATTTTAAATTTGAATTACATCCACGCGGGCTTCCATAAAAAACAAATATTATTCCAACAAGGTTTAGATTTATCCAGCGTTAGTTAATTGAATTCAATTCATGTAATAGCAATTGTTTTGCAAGAATCTTCTTGCAGAGTGGTATTTATATGTTTTCGGTGCCGGAATACATTCAAAACTAATTAACGTTAGACGGAAGCGTAAATATTCCAATTTAGTAGCGTTTCCGCTTGTATCGAACGTTTCCTTTTAGTGAGATTATTGTAGCGCTCATTAAACTGAAATTTACGATAACTCTATTGATATTTGTAGGCTCACGTCATCATGCGATTACTGGCCGTTTTAAAAAATGCTTTCGATATTATATTTTTTTTAGATTTTTAGAAACAATTTAAGGTTTTTTGTCAACTTCTAATAAATTCAAATTTTAACAATAAATTAAAGGTTTTTAAAGAATAATAAATAATTGCAATGTAATTGATCGCCTTGAAAATTGGGAATTAATAGTAGAATCCAATTTGTATTGGGTAATATTTAGAATACATTTTCTGAAACCTATTATTTTTACACGTGTTTTAATACCACCTCTTGTCAGACCTTTTGTCAGACTGTTTAATAGATTTTTCAGAAGGAAATTTCAGAGGGCATTAAGTCAATAAAACGGTATAACAGACGTCGATATTTTTAAAAACAAAAATTTATCACTTTAAAATTTTCATCACATAAATCAAATTACCATAATGCATATCTGTGATTTATTATTTCATGTCCTCAAATTTATGCTAGTTATAAATTGTGGCATTTTAATTAATTAAAATAGATTTATATTTCACATTGCGCAGCAGAAATATTGCAAACATGTTCATACAAAAATGTGCTCGATATGAATATTAGTTAATTAGGGAATTAAATATCTTTGTCACAGCTGCCATGTTATTACATGTATGTAGGGTATGTTTATTATGTAGGTATAAAACTAACTCAATTTTTCCATTTACGCTAAGAAAAAAGCACCAACACTAATAACAAAATTCCCTAAACCCTAGACCTGTTTTAATGAAAATATTTCCTTTATTTATAACACAATTATTCGGTTTATAAAAATCATCACCAAATGATAAAAGTCGATCCTAACTAACAGTTTGTACAGGTGGGCAAATTTCGATGTTTTAATAGGGAATTTCAATAACCATAAGAGATACAAAAAAATTACCATCCTTGATCGCTTTTTTTGGAGAAAAATTCAATGGTGAAAACCAAAGTTAGCTATCGTCTTTTGTTTTCGAGTTATGCGCAAAAATTCGTTTTTTTCACTTTTCGTTTTATGGCTATATCTTGCTTATTTGGAAAAATGAAGGAAAATAATGTCCACGTTCTTCAGGCACTTTTTTGATAAGAATGCAGTGGCGTTGTTAGTTTTTTGAAAACGTTCTCCAAATTCGAGTTGTGACATAAAGTTATAATTTTTTATATGGAACTCTTAGTTGGCTGTGGCTTAAATAAAAAGATATTTTTTCCCTTTTCATCAATATATAACATGTATGACTAATTTTTAATTTTCATAGAGATTTTTCAAAAATACTTTTCAAGGTCAGACTTATATTGAATAGTCAAATTGACGTCCGTCATTCGCAACACACAATTGACATCGCTTTGAAACACTTCGAACTGACGTTAATACAGAATTGACAAACTATATAACATTTTCTCTTAGTTCGTTCATATTAATATTAGTATTTTTAAATGAGGTTATATTATGGGATATTATGAGTCTAGTGGCTTAGTGAATAGGCTAGTAACCTCAAGGTCCTGGGTTCAAGTCTTAGTGGCGGACATTGTAGAGTTATAGGTATCACAATATAAATTTTCAATGTTTGTGACTTTGAATTGGCCTTCCGACCGACTATTATTCTGATTCGGTTTTCCACGTTTCCCTAATAGGCTTTAACATCTGTAGGACGGTCGTGGCCTTAACCGAACTTCTCTCTCTCAGTCCAGATAAGTTCTTCGAGCTTTGGAGTGGTGAGAAGTAAGCAAGCGAAAAAATGTCTATAATGTGTCCCCAAAGAAAGGAATTGGCGTTTATGTTTCACTTGCGGCTTCAGAATTATTATTACTCTGAATAAAACATTGTAATATATCAAACTTTATTCGCCTACTACGCAAAAATGAACATCTGACCTTGAAAAGTGTGAATTTTTGACAAATCTGTTTGAAAATTAATAATTGACAATACATATTATATATTGTTGAAAAGGGAATAAAATTCTCTTTTTAGTTAAACCACAGCCAACTATGAGTTCCGTATAAAAAAATAAAACTTTATGTCACAACTCGAATTTGGAGAACTTTTTCAAAAAACCAACAACGCCACTGCATTCTTATGAAAAAAGTGCCTGAAGAACGTGTACATTATTTTCCTTCATTTTTCCAAATAAGCAACATATAGTCATAAAACGAAAATTGAAAAAATCGAATTTTTGCCCATAACTCGAAAACAAAAGACGATAGCCAACTTTGGTTTACACCATTGAATTTTTCTCCAAAAAAGCGATCGAGAATGGTAGGGTAATTTTTCTTTATCTATTATGGTTATCGAAATTCCCTATTAAAACATGTACTGTACGTATAAACAACGAATAATTTCAACACATACTAATTGAGCTTCGACACTGTGGATATTTTCTTTCGATTCGAATCAAATCGTAAATTAGTTGAAGCTTTGACAATATTTGACCCTGTCGCTTTGAAAGCGCATTATTAGATTCCAAACCGAAACGAGAACAAACGCCGCACCACAAAGCGAATGTACATTTCTGTTGATTTTGTCGTTCGGTAATTAGATACTGTGTGTGAATGTTTGGTCCGGCTCATCGGAAAGTCGACAGATTACATTTCGATGGGTTCGTTGGCGGAGAGATCCATCAAGTTTTTTTTTCTGTTGAAGTGAAACCGCACGCAGCGCTTCGTTAAACAATTTGATCCGTTTCGTCGAGGTGTCACGTGACGTCCGTGCGTTTGTGTTTCCAATCATGTCTCGATTGCATAATTAAAGTTATGGTGCTGATGGTCACTCTGATATTGTTTTTCTGTCAAACCTGTAAAATATTTGTAATAATTCCAAATTCCAATTAAATCGACTTGATCTTGGTTTTGTTAATGGTAAGTTGGATTCGGTCAAGTTAAGTTAGATTAAAAAAATCGGTCTTCTAACGATCATTTATTTGGTTCGGTATGAGCATAAGATATTTTTAGTCCATAATTTGAAAAAAAAAATTATATGTACACAAAATTAGAGTTCGTTGTTAAATTTTAAATAAATCTAATACAAATATTACTCAAGCGGTTTACAACACAAAAGAAAAGTTGTATGTTTGATTCAAACAAAGTCAGCTGTTTCAACTTAAAAATTAAAAAATGAAAAGAAACGGTAGAATTCAAAATTGATGCGTTTGAAAAACTACAATCTTTAAAATTTGGGTTAGTGCGATTGCACTTTATAACATTTAGCAAAAAGTTACCGACGGACGTATCAATTAGTTTGCTTATCCAGCCAAGCCAAGACTTTAAGATATTTGTGTAAAAATCATGCTTCATTAACATTTTCGTTCATATTCAAAAAAAAATAAATTAGTTTCTGTATTTCATTTTATTTGATTTATTAAAAATGAATGATGCGACTGTCGTGTCAAAAAATAAGCAATAATGGTTACTTAAATGGGAAAGTGTAAATGCTTTCATTTTATGAAGATATTATTTATTGTATAGAATCGAGAGATTTACAGAAACGGTCGCATTTATACATAGAAATGTCGACTTCGAGGGTATGACGATGGCTCGACAATGAATGGTGAAGGGCGCATAGCGAAATACGAATTATGTCCATTTCGTTCTTCATAATTTGAATTTTGATCAATAATGTTATTAAAATGGTGGCGTTAATACAATAGATACTTCGTTAAAATCGTCAACGAAAATTTGCTTTCTAAAAACGAAATTAAGTAAATATTTAAAAATTCTACTCAGTTTTAAAATCTATTAATAAAATAACAATGAAGTCTCAGCAAAAATTTAGATCTTAGTCAATGTAATTGCTACAACAGAGCCAATATTCAACATTTTGAAAAATGTATACATTTTTGAAAAATTTTTAACAATAAATATAGCAACAAATTTATAGTTTATAATATTTTAAAAAATCATCTATGCAACAAGAAAATAAATAATTCCAACATTATAAAATACGTTTATTTGTATTTGTCTTTCTTTTCCCTTGCTTCCCTCTCACCGCTTGTCTCAAGCTCGAAGAACTTAACCGTATGGAGGGTTTTGGAGGATTAGGAAACGTGAAAAATCTAATCAGAATAGTCGGTCGGAAGGCCAATGCAAAGTCGGAAACATTTTAAACTTCAATCTGTAATATAAATTTACAATGACCCCAACCAAGACTTGAACCCCAGACCAATTACCAGCCTACTGACTAAGCCAGTAATGTTATAAAATTTCCGACGCTGAAATTTTTTTGAGAATTTTGTAAACCTTGATTATACAGTAAATTCAAAAATTCCGAAAGCATAAAAATTGTAAAATTTCCATTAGACGATCTGATAACAATAATAATAATGTTTATTATGAGACTACAAATTTATCACAAAAAATAAAATGTACGTAGAATGATATCGACAGCATTATAAATATAAATACACACGATTTAAAAAAAACCATTAATAAAATACATAACGTGGGACGTTGCCCAAGAAACTCCCAGAAACTAGAAACCCAGAAAATAAAAACAACAATCCATAAAGAATATACCACTAAGACAGTTCAACCCCAAGTCTGTATTTAGACAAAACACCTCTGTTTGTTTTTTATAAGATTTTTTTTATTGAGTTTATTCTTGATATTGAAATATTTGTAAAGATGGGTCGAATAAATTAATAATTTTTCGTTTTGGATTTTATTTTGCGTTCCCGGTTTTCCTTTGAATGAATGAATAATGTACATTTTAAATGTAAAGCTTCGGGTAATGTTTAGACAGTTATAATGGATGCAGTTTTTCGAAGTAGTTATGAAACTACTACGTTGCGCAATCAATCAAAAGGTCTATCCGTCATATAAATCCTTTTCGCTTACGTCGTCAGCAACGTTCTAATTTTAACGGTGATTTAAGTCTTTTGATTTTTTACATTCCCAATAATAACAAAAAAAAATTAAACACAAATTTAGGAATTAAGGGATGAATAATATATCATGGCAGGTCAGTATGTGCCCTTTTTGCGGAATTTATTAACCGCTGTCTGCGGCACGACAAGTGCAACTCTGACCACGCCTAGTGTCTGTTGCAATGGAACTTATTTCATGTCTGAGTTGTTCATTTTGTCTTCGTTGCTTTATTTATTGCAATCAATGGTCTGGGCGTAACATCAACTCCGTGGGGGTCTTAACTTCTCAACTAGTAACTTTATTTGAATGTCAAGTATATTTAGCGATAAACGTTGCAGACTAATTGTCCAACAATTCGAACGTTACAACTTCTGGCTGCGCAAATCACGCACTGATACAACATGATAGTCGATAAAATGCTAATAGTGTAATGTGTGTTATGTTGGCAATCAAATTGGATTTTGCTATGCGTTGTCCAATGTGTAAACACTAACGTGCGACACATTTGATATTTGAGGCTTGTAACAATGACGGGCTTGATATGCAGAACGGGGTTTGCTAGAAATTATAATCGATGAAATGTCATGAATATACATAATAAGAATTAAAAAATAAAAAAGAATGTGTAAAATAAATAATAATAAATGATGCTAAAATAATTAATGGTTATTTATAGGGTAGTTAACCCAACCCAATAGAATTTACGTTATTGTTAGATATATATGTACAGGTGGGCAAATTTCAATGTTTTCATAGGGAATTTCGATAACCATAAGAGATACAGAAAAATTACCCTACCATCCTCTATTGCTTTTTTAGAGGAAAATTCAATGGTGAAAACCAAACTTTGCTATCGTCTTTTGTTTTCAAGTTATGGGCAAAAATTCGATTTTTTTCAATTTTCATTTTATGGCTACATCTTGCTTATTTCGAAAATGATGGAAAATAATGTCCACGTTCATCAGGCACTTTTTTGATAAGAATGCAGTGGCGTTATTAGTTTTTAGAATTCGAGTTATGACATTATATTACAATGTTTTATTCAGAATAATAATAATTCTGAAGCTGCAAATCATACATAAACGCCAATTTCTTTCTTTGGAGACACGTTATAGATATTTTTCCCTTGCATCCCTCTCACCACTCAAAAGCTCGAAGAACTTATCTGGACTGAGAGGGAGGAGTTTGGTTACGGCCACGACCGTCCTACAGATGTTAAAGCCTATTCCAGCATACGCTGCAAGGATTAGGGAAACGTGGAAAACCTAATCAGAATAATAGTCGGTCGGAAGACCAATTCAAAGTCACAAACACTGAAAATTTATATCTGTGATACCTATAAGTTTACAATGTCCGCCACTAAGACTTGAACCCAGGACCTTGAGGTTACTAGCCTATTCACTAAGCCACTAGACCAGCAATTCCATAATATAACCCCATTTAAAAATACTAATAATAATATGAACGAACTAAGATAAAATGTTATATAGTATGTTAATTCTGTATCAACGTTCGTTCGGAGTGTTTCAAAGCGATGTCAATTGTGTCTTGCGAATGACGGACGTCAGTTTGAATATTCAATATAAATCTGACCATGAAAAGTATGAATTTTTGAAAAATCTCTATGAAAATTAAAAATTGGCCATACATGTTATACAGGGAATGTCACGACGAGTTTTCGTTAGAAGAATATAGAAAACATAAGAGTTAAGTTTTGAAAATTTGCAAATATTAGTTTCTCGATACGCTCTTTCGATTTAAAATAGTTTCGAATTTTTTCTTCTTCCGGTTATACCGGAAATGGATATCAACTTCTTTATTTTTTATGATTGATTCGTATTCCCGAGGTAATTTTAAGGCGAGTTTGTCTAATAAACTTCCCCTCTAAAATTAGCCCTTCACGAAATATTTTAATTTTTGGAAAAAAATTGACAGCTGCAGGCTAATACTCATAACAATATTCCCAAAAAATGAATGTATGCACAAATTTAAAATTTTAGTTAATTATTTTGGAAAGTATACTGCATCAAATGCGGTATTATAAACTTCACGATATAATACAGGGTGTTCAGAAAACAATGTCAAACTTTTCATCCAGAAAATATCAATATCTTGTTATTTTTAAATAGCAACCCATTTTTTTTTAGTTTCATGACATTGCCCGCTCGAAATTAGGGGCAGTATGTATTTACTTCCCTATAACTAAACGTCTTAGCTTCAGAGTTATTTTGGAAAATGTATTAATTCCCTTAAAATTTTATTTTGCATAATAGAGTAGGCTATGGAAATTCATGTAAATAAATAAAACAAAATTTAAATAGTGAGCGTTTTATTTACATTTTAAGAAACGTCATAAATTTAAATTTAAATACTCTATCGGAAGAAGAAGCTCGTAGCGTATGGTCTACTCTATTATACAAAATAAAATTTTAATGGAATTAATACATTTTCCAAAATAACTCTGAAACTAAGACGTTTAGTTATAGGGAAGTAATACATACTGCCCCTAATTTTGAGCGAGCAATGTATTGAAAATGAAAAAAATATAGGTTGCTATTTAAAAATAACAATATATTGATATTTTCTGGATGAAAAGTTTGACATTGTTTTCTGAACACGCTGTATTATTTCGTGAAGTTTATAATACCGCATTTGATGCAGTATACTTTCCAAAATATTTAACTAAAATTTTAAATTTGTGCATACATTCAGTTTTTGGAAATGTCGTTATGAGTAATAGCCTGCAGCTGTCAATTTTTTCCAAAAATTAAAATATTTCGTGAAGGGCTAATTTTAGAGGGGAAGTTTATTAGACAAACTCGCCTTAAAATTACCTCGGGAATACAAATCAATAATAAAAAATGGGGTGTTCCATTTAAAATAAAGAAGTTGATATCCATTTCCGGTATAACCGGAAGAAGAAAAAATTCGAAACTATTTTAAATCGAAAGAGCGTATCGCGAAACTAATATTGGCAAATTTTCAAAAGTTTATTATCATTAGTTTTCTATATTCTTCTAACGAAAACTCGTCGTGACATACCCTGTATAAAAAATAAATATAACTTTTTTTTACATTTATTAACAAACATCAAAAAATTGTTACTATGACAAAACTTATATTTTGAAGGAGGCGAAATACAATAGTAGTTTACGCAACAAGCGCTTGAAGTGGTTCATTATGAAACGAGTATGCTGTCACCACGAGCCGCTAGGCGAGTTTCGTAATGATACTTCACGCACGTGTTGCGTACACTATTTTATCTACAACCGTGAATATGAAGAAGAAAATTACCGAAATTCGCTGCAATGTCATGTTGTCTGTCTCTAAATGTTTCATAGCAACGGTGTCAACAAGTACGGACATTTTGCCGTGGTTACTGTGGACAGTGTATCAAATAATTTACTTTATCGCACTTGTGTTATAATGAATCTATTATATCACTTGTGTTATAATGAAGTACTTTACGCACTGTTTCCGAAAAAGCCTACTTCATGCACCGGTTGTAGATGAAAACGGTTATACAACGTCGTCAAGAATATAATCGTTTATCAATGCTAGTAACTGTGTAAAATGTTTAATAGATGATAGAATTTTGTTTAGAAAAATGCAGATATCGACAATTATAAATATTCGAAAAG
>JAFFZR010008596.1:0-11002 GCA_018397195.1 Lethrus apterus | reverse complement strand
GCATTCATAACACTTCTATGCATAATGTAAAGGTAATGAATGATTTAAATATTATCTGTGGTATCTCATCTTAAATACAAGAGCAGAAACAAAGAAAACCAAATAGACGATGAGAACTGGGGAAATTAAAATACTACGCTTAATCTAAGGAGTAACAATAACTTCGAGACAGAAAGACAAAGGTAGACATTAGGTAACGTTGTAGAAGTAATGTGAATTAAACAATGAGAAGGATGGTGGAATGAGCAGTGGATTGCATCAGTCGAAGAAGAGTGGACAACATTTGTAAAAAGAAACAACAAAAACTGACCTCCAGGATCACCACCCACAAGATTGGTTAAATATTGATTCTCTTCATGCACGGAATAACGAGCCAAGACAAACAGCCCCTAGTTCCCTATCTTCAAGATACGGCATGTTTATGGACTGAAAGTAGTTTTGCAATATATTCAGTGTAATTCAATATATTCAGTATAATTCAATATATTTAATATATTTCAATATATTTAAAACAAATGCTCGAGTTGTCCGTTTTTACGTTAGATACAAATTCGCTATCATTGAATTAAAATTTATAGGACTGTACAAAATATTCAGTATTGTAATTCTAGTAAATCAACAATAAAATTTGAATTTCCCAAATAAAAAATTTAATAAAAAAGTCATGTAGGATGCTTTGAAAATGTAGATAAATATCGTCCTGCAATATGTCCATTCGCCGAAGGCTGAAATGCGCCTTTAGCGTTAAATATGACAAATTCATTTCAGCGAAAATTTTTGCCGGAAATTCGCACAGTGATTTGTATACAGTGTGGTGATAAAGTTTGGAACAAAATTCATAAAAGCTTTCTATACTTTTTTTAATAAAATCGCTCGGACAGGTCAATTTTTGTTTTTGAAATGCCGTCTTCTGACGCAAATTTTTTTTAATGACGTCATTGATTTTTGCAGAATGACGTCATCATCATTTTTTTTAATGAAAACCCCCACTTTTTTCTTCAATTTTTAATAGACCTTCTTACTACTTAAACAGTGATGTAAAAAAATTTGTACCTTACATACCAATTTTTTTTGAATAAATGACACATTTACTTCAGATCTTCAATGGTTATATTTTAGTAAAAATAATAATCGCAAACATTATAAATTAAAGCAAATAACAGTAATTTATGTACCTAAGACGAAGAGAGCTTTAATTTGATTATTCGATTTTTTTAAATTTTCTTCAATTTCAATTTTTTGAAGAAAAAATGTTATTTTTTTCAGAAAAGTTCTTATGTAAAGAATTAATTCGGTAATCACTACTTAAACATCAAGGAGGTGTATCAAAAGCAAAAGAAAAAAATAAGAGGTGTCATTTAAAAAAATCGATAATGACGTCATTGCACCTTAAAACTTCACTCTTCGTCTTAGATACATAAATTACTGTTATTTGCTTTAATTTAGAATGTTTACGATTATTATTTTTACTAAATTATAACCACTGACGATCTGAATTAAATGTGTCATTTATTCAAAAAAATTGTTATGTGAGGTACCCATTTTTTTACATCACCGTTTAAGTAGTAAGAAGGTCTATTAAAAACAGAAGAAAAAAGTGGGGGTTGTCATTTAAGAAAAATTATGATGACGTCATTGTGCAAAAACAAATGACGTCATGCCAAAAAAATTAACGTCAGAAGACGGCATTTTAAAAACAAAAATTGACCTGTCCGAGCGATTTTCTTAAGAACATTATAAAACGCTTTTATGAATTTTGTTCCAAACTTTATCACCACACTGTATATTGGGAAGAGTTTCTTGGGTTTGGGTTCATTAGGACATATAAGTGCTCTTTAAAATGGTTGGGTTAGATCTGGTTATGTTCATGTAGGTTACACGTTGGTTGGATTTAATGGGATTAGGTTTAAGTTTAGGTTTAAACGGATGGGTTTCTGTTTTTTTTTAAATTGGGCCTAGTTGCGTTGTTTTGGGTTTAGACGATTGATTTAATTTGGTTCCAAAAAAATGTGAAAAATTAATTAAATTGCAAAAAAAAATAAAAATTTAAATGGGTTTAACGTAAATTTATTTGGGTTCCAAAAATATAGTCGATAAATTTAAAAATAACTCTGAATTTGTTTGTTCCTGCTAAAATGTTAGTTGGGTTTTAATTTTGATTGGATTAAAAGGATACCAAATTTATTGGATTAAAAGAATGAATTGCATTGGGTTGTATTGAACAAATTATTACAAAGTCAAGTTAAAAAAGAACTTTAAAAGGAAGAGTAAATAAATACAATGTTGGGTTGGGATTAATTGTTCGATTTTGGATGCAGTCTGTTGGATTTAGGTAAGAAAAACATATGAAGAATTTTGGGTTTAAAGACAAAATAATGTATAATTTTAATTTTTAAAATGTGTTGCGCTGGAATGAATTAGATCATGTTCACTTAAGTATTTTTCAGTTGGATTTTATTGCACAATTAAGTTGTGTTTTTAGATTGAATTCATTTCTATTGGCTTGTCTTTAATATAATATAAAATAATATAAAAAAAAATAATAAAAACGTAGAAATTAATAAGCGATTCATGTCGTTCAGATCTAAATTATATAATTTCGTTTGAACGTTTCAATTTGGGTTCCATCGTGCAAAATTAAAGAGTTGCTAGGAAGAAAAACAAAGTAAACAATACAAATTAGGTTCCCTATAATTGGTTGGGTTTACTAAAAAAATGAGTTCGGTTAAAACGCAAGTCGAACTAAAGGCGATGAAAATTTTTCAATATTTTTGTAAAAACGAATTTTGTATACAACAAAAATTGGGTTTATGCAACCCAACTCAGCGTGTTTACAATAAATTACTTGTGACGACGTATTAACGCTGATGCATTTGGCCCCATTTACGTGATAATTTTCATGAAAAAAAATTATAAAAATTTTAATCGACTAGGGGGCACCTCCCACAACTTTAACGGGTTCGTAACGTTATTTGGATTTTTGTGCAAAGGTAATGGAACAAAATTAAACAAAAAAAACTTAAAATAATTAGGTTCCCTATAAATGAATGGGTTTACTGAAAAAAATGAGTTAAAATCCAAATCGACGGCGATACAAAATTTTTAATTTTTGAATAAAAAAAATTAACGAATTTTGCTGTGTACACAAAAAAATTGAGTTTATGCAACCCAACTCGGCGTGTTGACAATAAATTACTTGTGAAAACATATTAACGCCGATGCATTTGGCCCCGTTTACGCGATAGTGTAATCATGAAAAAAAAATTATAAAAATTCTAATCGACAACTTTTTATTTCGTTATTTGGATTTTTGAGGAAAGGAAATGGAACAAAATCAAACGAAAAAAATTTAAAAAATTGTAAATTATAATGTTCACATTTTGTACAAAAAAAAAAGCTTCAGAAGTCGTACACATGAACGTGTACTATCACACAGCGATATTACAAATACCTACCACTAATATCAACTAACTACAAAAATTCATAAAACTTTTCAGAATATAATAAAATATTTTGTAATGCTAGTTTCATAGCCTCTAAAAATATATGTATATAATATGATTAGTTACAAATGTTTCAACACGCTCCTCTACTACATACACACTACTACATATCACAAGAAAAAGATAAATTCGTAAAACTAAAAATACATTTAGAACTAAATTTTATGATCCCACACACGCACATTCTTTCTATCTTTAAGTACAGGTACATTACATAAAACGAATTAAATGCATTATTGTAATACATATTATCACGATCGTTATATCACGGATTTTACAAAAATCCTATAAAAAAAATTTTTTTTTCAAAAAGGCGACGACGGAAAATCGCCATCGCTCGCAAAATACTGTCTAAAATAACTAAACCACTAAAACTATAATCACGCTTCGCTTTGTGTTGTGTAAAGTTCAAAACTGCGGCTATTATAAAAAAATACAAAATAAATGTTACTTTTGGGGGTACCATTCGGAGATTTCGTTAAACGACTCACTCCGAAAACGAACGATAGAGTTTCTTCTTGGTGAGATCGTAGATCGGACTGATCATTATTGTTCCACCTCGAGTTATTTTTCTGTAACAAAAGGACCAATTATTATTTTGGATAAAAATTTATTTAAAAAATATATATATTTTTGAAAGAAAATTATTTTATTAACTTTTAAATTAATTTAAAAATTTTTAAAATTACAATTAAAATTTTGGGGGGGCACATTAAAAAATGTTACAATTAAAATTTTAAAAAAATTGGGGACAAGATTTTCTACAAACAGAGAAGGATAACATTTTCTATTGGATTAAATTTACAAAAAAAATTATTCCAGCTCGACTTATTTTTCTGTAACAAACGGGGCCAATTAATTATTTTGGATTTTTTTGATAAAATTTACATATTTTTAAAAGAAAATTATTTTATTAATTTTTAAATTAATTTAAAAATTTTAAAAATTTACAATTAAAATTTTGGGGGGGGATAAAATTTTCTACAAACAAAAAAAAGGACAACATTTTCTATTGGATTAAATTTACAAAAAAAAAGAAAACTGATAAAACACTTACTTGATGAATTGAGGCAGAAAAGAATTCCATCCGGTCGTCGACTGTTTCAGCGTGAGGAAGAGCTCGAAAGTCGAAGTTGTCGTCGTATCGCATTTGATGGTGCAGAGTTTCCGACACTCTTCCTCACCTTCGAAACTCAGGTAAAGAGTACAACCTCGCAAACCGCAGGGTTCCGAATCGGCCTTGTCCAGGATGTCTTTAGCTATCCTGGGCAGAAGATCGCAAGGCAGCAGGACCTCTCCGCAGGAGAGATGCGTGCCCTTCGCCGCTCTCAGTTCGTTTTCGAGCTTTTTTGAAAGGGCGCTTATCGAAGCTGTTTCACAGTCGTTTTCGTCAGATGAAAAGTAACCATCGTAGTCTATTGCTAAAGAAAAATTTTTTTTAATAAAAACTAATTTTAAAAAAAAATTTATCCACAAAGAAAAATTCAAAATACATACCATTTTGATTTTTAAACTCCACGTTGTTATTGTTGATGGGTATTACTTCCATTTTTGTTGTTTTTTATTTTTTAGAAAATTTTCCTTAAAAAAATTAAATCTATCGCCTAATATCACAAGAGAAAGCAAACAAAAATTGCCGGCGGCGCTGTCAATGGCTTAAGGCCACAACTTCTAAACTATAATTCGCAGAACTGTGCCGATCGAGCGGGCTCCGTTCGCTTTTATGCGTTCATCCCCGCCGCCGCGCCGTAAACGCACGAACCTCGTTCGCCACCGATCGTCCGATTGTGAATCGAAGTCGGACGCATGAACAGAACGTTTTCCTTTGTTTGTGTATGTGTATATTCCGGCCGGCTTTTTTCTTTCGTTTCTTTGCCCACGAGATGAAAGATGCACGAAATTGTTTTTTGTTCGGTCGATGTTTATCGTTCGTTTGTTTTATAAACACGGCGTTCGGGTTGCGTTCGGCCGTTATCGCCTCTTCACAATTAATTTCGACGCCGAACAAAAATAAAACTTGATGTGTGCACAAATCGTAAATCGCTTGCACGACAAAATTTTTGAAATAAAATTTTCACTTCCCGTCGACACACCGCTTCACGCTGTGTAATGATTTCTTGGTGGAAGCGTCAAATTTGCACAAAATTGTATCAGTTTCTATGGTAACCCTAACCAGGATTTTGTTCCGACGACGATTTGATTTACCGCAAAGAAACCTAATCACAACTTGCATTTTTGTTTATGTCACACGGATACCTTTGTTTACGTACATTTCTACTTGGATACGTTGGGTATTCTGATTTACACAAACCTCATTAACGTGTTGTATTTAAATAAACACAATTAGTGTATTGGGTTTATTGAGAAAAATTTTACTTGTTTTTTTTTATAGAATTTCACAACACACAATAATCACAACTTGCATTTGTTTATGTCACGGATACCTTTGTTTACGTACATTTCTATTCGGATACGTTGGGTATTCTGGTTTACACAAACTTCATTGACGTGTTATATTTAAATAAACACAATTAGTGTATTGGATTGGGTTTTCAAAACCATCTTAATATAACTTGGATTCGATCAGATTAAAATCTAGATAAATTAACAGACTTTATTTTATTTATATAAACCCAAAGAGTGTATCAGTATCTTTAAACCCAACCTACTACAACTTGCATTTCGTTAGATTGAGACCAGATAAACCCAATCAATACGTTGAGTTTATTTTGGAACTTATTTATCGTCAGCTAAACCCAACCATCCAGTCCTAACTTAACCCAACTTGCATTTGTTTAAATGGGGTATATTTTAGATAGATCTAGCAAACCATTAAAGTGAATTTATTTATTTTTAGTTAAACCCAACCAATAATTTGAATTGGATTCTCTCTAAATAAACCCAATCGAGTGGTCTCTCCACTTAACCACCCCATTTGTATTTAGATACATTGATTTGGGTTTAGATAAACCCAATTAGTCAAACTGGATTTTATCTAAACAAAGTCAACCCATTTTGTGTTAGGTTCGGTTGGGTATACGCCCATTTAGTAGATTAGATTAAATCTAAACGAACCCAACCAACGTTTGCCACAATTAAACCAACTAAACTTGGGTATTCAATGAATACTTTGGTTAGGATTAAAATGTCTGAAAACAGACAAGACAAGATGTCCAAATGTCAAACTTAAAAATTTCGATTTTCTTTTGTTTGCGATAATTTTGTTGATAAATAACAACCCATTAAACCCAACCTACTCCAACTTGCATTTCGTTAGATTGAAACCAGATAAACCTAATCAATTCGTTGAGTTTATTTTGGAACTTATTTATCGTCAACTAAACCCAACCATCTAGCCCTAAAATTTTTAAATCGGGTATATTGTAAATAAATCTAGCAAATCAATGAAATTATCGCTTAAACCCAACAAATAAGGAAAAATGGGTTCTTTGGGTTGGGTTCGGGCCAAGATGGTGGACATGTCACATGTTAAGATTATGGAAATGTCAAGCCTAAATTTTTTTTTTTTTTGACAGACTGATAAATAAAAACCGCCAGCTCGGATAAACCTAACCAATAAATTGAATTTGTAAATAAACCCAAGTTAGTGGTCTCTCGACTTAACTATCCCTTTTGGATTCAGATGCATTGGGTTTAGGTAAACCCAACTACTTAAACTGGATTTTATCTGAAAAATGGGTTCGGGTTCGGGTGTGGGTTGGGTTCGGGACAAGATGGTGGACATGTCAAATGTTAAGATGATGGAAATGTCAAGGCTAAAAATTTCGAATTTCTTTTGTTTGCGATAGTTTTTTTGGCTGATAGATTGATAGATAGAAACCGCCAGCTCAGATAAACCTAAACAATAAATTGAATTTGCAAGTAAACCCAAGTTAGTGGTCTCTCGACTTAACTATCCCATTTGGATTCAAATGCATTGGGTTTAGGTAAACCCAACTACTTAAACTGGATTTTATCTGAAAAATGGGTTCGGGTTTGGGTTGGGTTCGGGACAAGATGGTGGACCTGTCAAACGTTAAGATGATGGAAATGTCAAGGCTAAAAATTTGGATTTTCTTTTGTTTGCGATAGTTTTTTTTTTTGGCTGATAGATTGATAGATAGAAACCGCCAGCTCGGATAAACCTAACCAAAAAATTGAATTTGCAAGTAAACCCAAGTTAGTGGTCTCTCGACTTAACTATCCATTTTGGATTCAGATGCATTGGGTTTAGGTAAACCCAACTACTTAAACTGGATTTTATCTGAAAAATGGGTTCGAGTTTGGGTTGGGTTCAGGACAAGATGGTGGGCATGTCAAAAGTTAAGATGATGAAAAAGTCAAGCCTAAAAATTTCGATTTTCTTTTGATGCGATGATTTTTTTTGACTGATAGACACATAAATAAAAACCGCCAGGTCGGATAATTTTACGCGTGAAAACACATCAGCGCTCGCATATCAGCTTGATTTGCGCCATCGACACGAAACGGAAAAAACTTACGTAACGCTGCACCTAAAGCCGAGTATCGTGCCTCCTCCTGTTCGTTACCAGACGCGATGGCAACAAGCTAGCCTTGAAACTCGACTTCTGGCACAATGACTAATACCAAGATAATGATATTAATGACAATAATGATACGTAATTGTGATTCGCACGATGAAAACGATTTAAGCGGTTAGATTCGAGATTTCACGTCTGATGTTTCTGAATTTCGAACGTCGGATGCAAAGAGCCTACCTACGATAATAAATAACTTCTTGCACATAGCAACAGCTGATCGTGAATATACACGCACACATACATGCACGGAGACGAGTGACCGGAATCACAAATGCAATGTGACAACTCTTGGCTGTGTGCGCAGCATAAAATCGGACTTGGTTTCATTAACATAGTGTGCCGTGCGGCGCGGGTCATTGACCTAGCCGCGTTCGGCGTTACGTAATTGTTTCGTCCGTACGAAACATGAAAGCGTTGGATTTCCTTCATGTTGCACTTTTCTCATCATCATCATTATTATAATCATTATTTTTTCCACTATTTGTACTTGGATAAATTTAACAATGGAAATTTGCAAAAAAATACGCAAAACAAACTGTATTTCAAGCTGCATTTCTTTTTGTCAAAAAAAGAAATTTCTTTTTTCGCACGGTAATTTTCAAAAAGCGAAACTCAGCGTAAATAGCCCTGTTGCTAGGCGCTCGTTCGCGCTTCCTTATCGCAAAACTGTTTGCTTTGCACTCCAGTACACATTATATAAATAACGTATGATATATAAATACACACGACATTTATATGGCGGTATTGAATGGCATTATGCGATAAATAAAACAAACAGATCCGCACAAAACATTTTTATGTATGAGTCGTCTTATCTGACAAATAAAGGAAGGAAAAAAAATTGCCGACAGTTAGTCTGTCATGTCGTCATCGTCGTGTTTACGTTTTGTATGCCGAGCTCGCATCTGCAGTCGAAATCGCACATTTTTTATTTATTTATCGCGATAAACGGTTACGTGTTACGTTAGCGCATAATTCTTCCATTATTTTAGATTTATGGCAAGAAAATCATTATTTTTAAATACAGCGCAGAGAACTTAGGTCGTCTTATACAGACCACTCTGTATATGACATGCTTGGATTGACTTGGCTATGGAAATAATCGTTTGAAAACTGCAACACTATTTTCGCAATCTGCGATGAGAGAATAAACCGGTCTATTCGTGAATATAGAACCGTCGATACTGCGAATTTTTACACATGAACTTAGTTTTCTTTGTTAAAATTATTCGACTTTTTTATGAAACAATCCAAGGCTTAAAATTAGTTAATTATATTTTTTGCATATCCGTCAACACAGAACCGTCGTTTTTGCGCATAACTAAGTTTTAATTTGTTAAAATTATTTCATTGTTTACGAAAAGCCAACCCAACCCAATTCAATCACCTTTAAGGCTTAAAATAATATTTTCTTGCTTATTCACAGAACCGTCGATATTGCGGATTTTTGTACATTTTTTATTTGTTAAAAGTATGCGATATTTTTTTGCAAAACAAACACTTTCGAGACTTAAAATTAGTTAAATGTTTTTTCTGACACGTCCGTCAACATAGAACTGTCATTTTGGCGGTTTTGCGTTTATATTGGTTTTCTTCGTTAAAATTATCTTATTTTTACCGAAATCCCTACATAATTTTTCACCTTTGAAACTTAAACCGAAACAAAAATTCTGGCTTATCCATCAACATAGAACTGCCGTTTTTGCGGATTGCGCATAAATTTTTATCAGCTCAAATTATTTGTTTTAAAAAATTACCCTACACAACCCAATAAAACAACTTTTGATTAAATATCGGGCCTAAAATTAGCTAGAACCGTCGTTTTAGGGGTTTTTACGCATAAATTAAGTTTTCTTCGTTAAAATTATCTAATTTTCACCGAAAACTCGACATATCCCTTCACCTTTGAAACTTACTTACGATAATTTCTTTTCTGAACATAGAACCGCCGTTTTTGCGGATTTTTTACGCCGCAAAATTAGCATAATTTTTGTAAGTATTTTATTATTAAGTATTTTTTATGATTTTATTTTATAACGACTATCATTTTGTATTTTTTAAGTTTGACAGCTGTCAAACAAGAAGCTGTTTATATTCATATTAACAATAGTTTATTGTTTAAACTATAAATTTATAAACATATTTGGCTACTGCTCAACAATTGAAATATACAGTCAAAATTTTGACACCTGTCAAATTGTTAAAAACTTTAAAGAAAAAATATTAAAATAAATTTTCGTTCCTAAATGTCCGTCGATTGTAAAAAACGTTGAAATAAAAATGTCACAATTTGTAGTTGACACCTGTCAAACTAGTAATTGCATTATTTAATTAATTTCGTGTCCAAATTGTATACGTAATCGTTCATCATTTCTAAAAATAAAATGCCGAAATATAAATGTCAAAATTTGTAGTTGACACCTGTCAAACTAGTAAAACTTTAAAAAAAACTAATAACCAAATTTTATGTTTAAACAATTCCCCCGCAAATCATTGCTCAACAGTTTTTTGACACGTGTTCAAAAACGTCAATTTGACAGTTACTACTTATTGAAAATTGTCAAAATACACTATTTGTCGAAATTGTATAACCATTTTTTTTTTCATAAACATGAAAAAGCGATCCATTGATATAAATAATTTGACACCTGTCGAAATCAATGATCTCAAGCAAAGTTTGACAGCTTTGAAGTTAAAAAAAATCATGTGATAACTTGACACTTTTTGACTTTTCAGTATCTATATCTATATTTTAGTATTAGTGTCAAATTCTTGGTTGATAGAATACTTATCTTTTTTTTTTTTTTCTTTTCTTGAGCGTGCAACCAATTAAAACGCAAGTTGTGTAATAAAATATATTTATTACGACACACAATATTAAAAAATATAAAGATGTGTTTCGCAATCTTCTTCGGGTAATAAATATATTTGACGTTT
>JAFFZR010008594.1:0-17725 GCA_018397195.1 Lethrus apterus | reverse complement strand
ATAACAATAGCATACAAACATCGGTATAGTTTATAATTCACCAAATGTTTCTAAGTCAGTTAAGCTGCATTGCAGCGCCCTGATCTTCCCTAAGAACCTTAGTACTTAACCTAAGTTTAAACATAAACATATGAAAAATATGTAAAATATAAACTAATTATTGTTGTCATCTTATGCCATTTGAACCTTCTGCTCGTCAACTAATTTTTTACGCAAATATAATCGGAAGCTAGATAGAGATAATTGTTTTATATCACACGGAAGAGAATTCATGCAATTGGCGATATTGTATCGGAAAAATCTTTTAAAAAAGGATGTATTTTTACCGCAGTAACTAGTCGTTAACAAACAATTAATTATATTGTACAAATTACATGTTTTATTTTTCGAAAAATAAATATCGTCCATCTTGAATCACTGAAAGTGCAATACATTAGGACATTAAGTATTGATATTCATATACTTTTATGTGAAAAGAGAGAAATGAGTTGTGAGTCAAATAAAAGAAATATTGCATTAACAAAAGCATGTTTCTATAAACTTTAACATATTCCACAAATATAGATGAACATATCCATAAACCGCTCTTTTGCCAATTTTAAAAGCTAGTCTCACACAATTCCTGTGTGAGACTAGCTTTTATTCTTTTATTTATACCAGGGTGCAAGATTTTCAATCCATTAATGCTGTACACACTGTCGAGCAAAAAAAAGCAAATCTACGTGAGCCAATTTCCAATCCGTCAATCCATTAATGCTGTACACACATATAAAAGAGTACATTTCGAGCAAAAAAAAACTGACATTATTTCATATCTACGTGACCCGATTCCCACATGAAGAGCAAAAAACAAAAAATTCTGCCCATATTTGGTTAGGTTCACTCCGTAATTTAAATTCTAAGGCGTTTTGCTGTACATTCATGCTGAATGCTGGACGTTTTACTATACATTCATACTGAATGCTGGACTTTGCTGTACATTCATACTGAATGTTGTACATTCGTAAATGCTGTACAGTTTGCTATAATGTACTGCGCAATGCTGTACACATTGTCACCCTAATTTATAGAAAGAGATCCAAAAAAATTTAATGTCACCAAAATTTGAAGTCAGAAGTAGACATAGGGAACTGTATTACGCGGCACACAAAAAATTTCTATGAAGCGGCACGTTCAATCAATTTTGATTTCTCTGTATACAAATTCTGGCAGTCACTGGCATTGGAGAGGAACCTATACGAAGCCCAAACTCAAAATTATAGTAGTTATTTACGTATTAAGAAAGCTATAACGACCGCGGGAGCATTAAAGCCCTCATTCATCGAATTTGAAACAGCTCCCTTGATCTTAACAGGACGTGGAAAGTACAACGGTTTTCGTCGTACTAATCACTTTAAAAATTACATTTTAAATTCTGAAAATGTTCAGTATTTGAAATTTCCAAATCGTTGATAAAAACGGTCAAAACTTGAAAAAAAGAGGGTCGTTAGAAAAGGTGGGCTGTTAAAATCTCTTAACAGCCCTGAGTGTTACCAGCGTGTTATTGACAGCTTAACGCTTGTCAATTATTGAACGTTATTCATTCCATAACAACATAGTAGGACGAAAATATTTAAAACATTATTTCCCAAAATAAAGAGTGATTCATGTAAAATAATAGTAGTTTACGTTACAAGTGCGTGAAGTGGTTCATTATGAAACGAGTATGCGAGTCGCCTAGCGGCTCGTGCTGAAAGCATACGAGTTTTTTAATGACACTTCACGCACGTGTTTCGTACACTATTTTATCTACGACCGTAAATATGAAGAAGAAAATTACCGAAATTCGTTAAATATGTTAAATGTCACCTGCAATGTCATGTCTGTCCGTAAATGTTTCATAGCAACGGTGTCAACAAGTACGGACATTTTGCCGTGGACACATAATTTACATTATCGTACTTGTGATATAATGAATCCATTATATCACTTGTGTTATAATGAATTACTTTACGCACTGTTTGGAGTGCGAAAAAGCCTACGGTCGTAAATAAATTACTTTTATCTACAATTGGTGCATAAAGTAGGCTTTTATACAAACAATGCATAAAGTAATCCATTATAACACAAGGATATATTAACATTTTTTACTTCAAATTGAATGATTAATCACCACACTTATCATATCACACTGTACTATAAAAAACTTAAAAAGTCCAAATTTCAATTTTACAAAAATGGACATTTGTCCAGGTATCATAAAAGATTAGGTACTGTAAATCAAATTTGCAACTTACCTCTGCCCAAAAGCAGACAATGAGAGATGATCCCGACATAAGTAAGGGATAATAGGCAGACAGAAAACTACTTGACCATCCATGTTGAAAATTTTCCTGTAATTAAAGAAAACTTTAAAATTTTAAATTCAGTTTTGCTACAAAATAATTTATTCACATATAGTGATAATATACTTACTGGTGATAGAAAATATGCTCCTCTTATTGAACTGGCAAGAAATGTAACAAAATATAGAAGTTTTTGAGTGGTTATTCTACAAGCCTTTAAGAATGTTGGTGCCTTCAATCGTTGGTACTCAGATAGGACGCACATAAATAGTTGTATAGAACATACTAAAGCCACAAGAAGAAATACACCACCAATTCCTGCATGATATGGTAAATTGGGTCCATTACAATATTCGCCGGCATATCTTATTTCACATAAACAAGTTCCGTTATGGCATTCGCCACGGCCAGAACAGTCGTCCGTGCAGCTGAGACCAGTCATCAGAAGCAAATGTCGGAACATCCCAAGTGCCATCCGAGACCTACAATAATCAATAAAAATATGTTATAATAAAAAGTAATAAAAATTTTCAGTAACAAAAAGCCTTCAAGCATCTCAAGTACAATTATATCTTTATACATAAAATCTAGAAACAATAAACGTATACAGTACGATCCAAAAGAATCCCCCCTCCCCGGTAACTTTTGAACGGCTGGAATTATCGTTATGAGAAAAAACACGTCGATTTTTAATTTTTACGTACAAAATGTCGGTGTTATCAAAAATTCAATTCTGCTTCTGGTGAAACCGGAAACGATGTCAACTTTCATAATTTAAATGGAACACCTGTGTATTTTGTCGTTTTTGGAAAGATAACGGAGAGAAGAATCCAAGGATACCGCAAGTTCCTAGGCGACGTAAACCCAACAATAGTTCTCATTTGAATTCAAATCTCAATTCGATGAACTTAGAGTCGTCGGAAACATTTTGTCACTTTTCTCCTGGCCAATTTTGCTTAAAAACAGTAACATATTACAGAACAGTTATTGCTGCATATCTTGTTAATTTTCACTAAAGTTGAAGATACTTTTGGACCGTACTGTATAATAACATTAAAAACCCACATGGAGTACTTTTGTGATATACTTTCAATAAACAAATGCAAAAACATAAACATTACAATGCTTAATTAACAAAACAATTAAGATAATTAATACAGTAGGTACACTATCATAAATCATAAGTGTATCATCATTATTACAACCCACATCACAATAATCACAATATAATGCTATTTTGATGAATCATAGTTATTACAACCCACATCACAATAATCACAACATAATGCTATTTTGAACCAATCATATAGAATAACTTACAAGATTTATTTACGGACTGGGTTTAAATCTCTTCATTAATATTACCATGTTTTCTCAACTCACGATGAATACAAAACTCAAGGCTCGATTAACGTTCATAAATTTTAAAAGACTATGGAATACAAAATTAATAGTATAATCGGATCCACTGGCTATTTTAAGATCTGGTAAGTGCATATTTTGGATATATTCCAATGTAATAATTCTAGTATTTAATATAATATTATTGATAATAAATGCTTTATAACGTACCTTGTGTAAGTAACAAATAACGTGAAAAGAGTTAAAAGCACTGTTAGTTGTGCAAACACTATAATTTTGGACACAATTAGTAACGATTGGTTACCTCTTGACACATAAGGCGCAACAAACCAGACATCTTGTAAACTCAGCTGTTTTATATAATTACAAAAAGTAGATTCTATTAAAGGAAACTATTATTTCACATAATAATTTCGTACATTTATGTTAGATGGCTCTCTTCACTGATTTTTAAAAAACTATACACTCAAGTTGCCACTTCAGTTGTGATTATAAATTACATTTTATAATAGATAAATTGAGTCTAATCGATCTCAATTGGTCTGTTGCTGGAGCCAATTTACAAATCAAAAGTGAGTAGTAGTAGCCACCGAAAGTTCCAAAACTATTAAAAAATATATAAAAACTAGCCGTCAATCAACGGTTTTAATTTCTTCGAATGTACAGCAAAACGACCAGCATCCAGCATGAATATAAAGCAAAACGCCATTTGAATTTGAATTACGGAGCGAACCCAACCCACATCCCATATATCTTTGTACTCTAAATATACTCTTAATAATATCTTTTATCATATCTACTTTTCTACGAACTAAGAAAACTTATCAAACAAGCTAAAAATTAGAATCGTTTAAAATTTTACAATGAACGAGTTCAACTTCAAAAGAGTGGATTACTTTACATTGTTAGGCAACAATAACAGAAGAAAATGGTTTCATAGATTCACAGAAGAGATAAATAGAGACAGCAGATATATGATGCAACAAAAAAAACTTTTATAGCTTCTCAAAAAAGTCTAAGTTTAAGGTAGATAAATGTATATAAAGGTATGCAAGACCTAATCTGATATATGGTTACGAAACCCGGACGGTCACAAAAGACAACATAAAAAACTGAGACGCTTCGAAACAAATTCTACCAAAAAACTATAAAACAACACATGACACAAATACAGATCAACCTTATATAAAAGCGAACGTAAAGCTAAAAGGGTTGTATAGAAATCCAGATATTGCACAGAAAGTCAAACGAAAAAGTAAGATGGCTAAGTAAGGTAAGAGAATCTGAGAACGATGGATGAAGAACTTGATCTCCAAAAATGATGGACGGAAACGAATGGAGGAGTCCAAAATACATAATAATTAAAATGTAAAAGGAGTAAAAATCTGTTAACTAATTGTCTTGCATATCCTGGACAGAAAACAAAAGACATAAGCATATTTATATTTTTATTATGTTGATAAATAATTCAACATTAAACATAATAGATTTTAATGTATCTTGTCGATTATTTTACATGTACCTACATTAATTGGAACACAAACCATTAAAAACAAAACAATTCATTAGAAGCAAATTACTTAAATTATACCAATACAAAAACACTATTAATCCTGAGGCTCTTTATAATGACTTAAATAAAATATAATTATTATTAATTTCAGGTTTAAAAATACAACACATCAATTTCGTTATTAAGAAATTATAAATTACACGTCACAAAATATCACAGTTGTAAAATTATATGTATATTTGTGTAACTTAGTGCGTTTTTCTTTATTGTAAAAAAATTGTAAATTACAGCAATACTGATAATTAGAAAATATGTCTAGGCTAATAAAAAGATCACAACTAAAGATAACAGTTACAATAATTAAGTATAATAAAAAGTGGCAAAAATAATTGAATGAGAAATTGAAGTATAAAAATGTGTAACAATTGAAAGGTGTACATACACCTACTAGTCTTAAAGTATGTGCTCTTTAAAAAAATGAAGGCAAATGGTTGTTCCATTTTGTTGATTTTGACTAACATAATAATTTTTATGACTATCTTCAATAACATGTAATTCATTCGTTTTACCCTCTCAATACAATTGGTATTTAATACAGTGTACAGTCTCGTGGCTGCAGCCAAAATATTATAATAATACAAAAAACATGTACTAATTCATTGTCAATTATAAGTACTAATCGATAAGGTATTATATGCAAAAGTTTGCCAATGCCTTCCCGACTCATCACACAATTTCTTCAAAAAAATTAATAAATTTCCCTAATTGAATACTTTATATACCGGGTGAAAGTAATAGATGTAAAATAATTGTACAAAAATATATGTTTCGATTGATGTTTTACAATAATCTGAAATTATTAATGCTTTTTAAAATCCTTAAATACTGGGCAATGAAATTAACTAGTAACATTAAAAAGTAATATGAAATTGTATAATTTAACTATACATTGTATTTGTATACTGGGCAATGAAATACTTCAAAATGTAAAAAGTACTTTGATTTAACTATAAATTGTATTTAGTTGTTGAGTGCAACGTATAAAAGTTGCACGTCGCGGCAATTCCTTTAATTTTCCTGCCCCTGTATAGGTGCATGCACTTCTTAATCCACCCAAAATATCTAACACAGTAGCTTCTACATCTCCTTTGTAAGGAACTTCAACCGTTTTTCCTTCGGATGATCGATACTCTGCCACACCACCTAAAAAAATTTATCACTAAAAGTTTATCACAAACAAATTACTAAATATAAATTAAGATAAAAGTTCCAAACCATTGTTACCTGCATGTTTTTCCATTGCTGTGCTTGAAGACATTCCATAAAACAGCTTATACTTTTTTCCATTCTTTTCTATGATTTCTCCATCACATTGGTCATGCCCAGCAAACATGCCCCCAGCCATCACAAAATCAGCACCTGCACCAAAAGCCTTGGCAACATCTCCTGCACACGTGCATCCACCATCCTGCAAGGAAAGTAACAAAACTATAATTTACAAGTTATATTTAACAAACATTACTGATATAATGTGTCCTTGTAGTCCATGGGCTGCATCTGCACATTCAATCACTGCGGATAACTGAGGATATCCTACACCAGTTTTCATACGCGTTGTACAAACTGAACCTGGACCAATTCCAACCTTGATTATGTCTGCCCCAGATAATATAAGTTCTTCTACCATTTCTCCAGTAACTACATTTCCAGCCTGGAAATATAAAGATTTAAAAAATATCATGAATTAGAATTAAATATTTTTAATCGATAAAACGGTTAAACTTCACAATATCAGTTCTTCAATTTAAAAAATATCCTAATAAAAATTACATTGAGGAGTAATTTGAAATATTTTTACTTCAATTACTTCATGTTCATTAAACACTACGCTTTAAAAATAAAATTAGGTAGGTATATAAAATTTTGAAATTATATAATTTAAAATTTAATATTGTTTATTATACACAATATGAAAAAAATGATTACTTACAATGATAGTGTGTGTAGGAAAAGTTGCCCGAACTTTTCTAACATAGTCAACAAAATGTTGAGAATACCCATTTGCGACATCTAAACAGATAAATGTTATATCTGGAACCGCATTTAGAATTTCAGATAGACGATCAAAATCGGCCTGGGCCATTCCTGCACTAGCTGCGATATTTGGCAAACAATCGGGATTTTCTTGTGAAAATCGTTTCCATTGTTCCACACTGTAATACTTATGAATTGTTGTAAAAAGACCATGCTAAAAGTTACATAATAAAAGGTAAAAGGTAAAAGATAATATAAAACTAGAAAAACATTTACCTTTGAGAGAGCTTTGGCTATCTCAAAAGTTCCTACAGTATCCATATTTGATGCCATTACTGGAATTCCTTGATAAGTCCTTTTTGAATTTCTAAATGTTATGTTCCTAAATAAATTTACCTAAAACACACATGCACCATGTAATAGTTATAAAATTTTTAAAAAGTCTTAGTTGACCAAAATTCATAAAAACGCCGGTTTTATCTTTAATATGCCAGATTTTTTAGTAAAGTAAAATCGTTGAAGAACATAGGTATATTTTATTTGACTTGATATTATACTAATTTGCAATACATATACATTGTTTTTCATGAATAAAAATTAAATTACATGTAGAGTTGGGCAAATATTCTACTGTTTCACATTCGTCTCTCCATATACCTTTTTTTCCCATGTTCCCATTTTCTCCATGGTCTTTTTTTGTACATAACTTTGTTTCATAATATGTACCTACTCTTTTTGTGAGTCTCTTCTCTGGCGTATGACATACATGTCCAAACCAACATAACGGTCCTTCCAATATATTTTATCATGTATGAACTCTAATCTTTTGTTGTTGTCTATACTATACGCCTTATCTCTTCTTGTTCCATAGCATTTATTTGTGTTTTATATTTTTCCGAGTCCATAATTCACTGCTATAATATGGTTGGTCCTGCTGATTACTTACGTCTTTTTTTCGTTTCTCTTAAAAAAATGTTGTTTTCACTATATTGTATATTCTTCCTGCTTTACCCGTCATTTACTTCTTTGTTTGTCTTATTATTCTCAGGCATCGTTCCTATAGTCCACTTGTTCTATATTTTATCCGTTCAGTTGAATAATACGTACCTACTTTATTCCCACTTGATATTAACGATAATACTTTTTGTTTTGTCTATTTTATTTTCATATTGATCTTGTGAAATTCTTTGTTAAGGATATCTAGGTTGTATTGAAGATTTTTTTCTGAATCTGCCATGATGGCAATTCCGCTAATTTCATCTGTCACAACTGGAAACAGCAAAGGGCTCAACACGCATCCTTATTTGACTCCTATTTCTAATATAATTTTTTTTGCTACTTCATTTTTTGTTCTTACATTATTTTTAAATACTAATTTCACCACTTCTATGGTTTCGTTGTCTACTCCTTTTTTTCTAATGATTTCCATAGATCTTCTGTTCGTAATCAAAAGTTTTCTCAAACATTTATAGGTATCCCTTGTTCTCATTTGTTAGTTTTTCACTGGCTTGTCACATCACAAAAATTATATTAGGTTGTCTAAAAAGTATTGAGCTTTTGGAGGTCATAATTAAGAACACATTTAATGTTATTGGAAAATAACATTATGAAACCACATATGCACCACTTTGTTCGACGACCTTCTGGCATTTTTCCGGCAACACCATAATCCCGTTGCTATAGAACTTCTGTGGTTTCTGGTCAAAAAATTAAGACACGTGATTTTCACAGGCCTCTTTTCAAACTAACTTAATACTATTCAGGGAGTTCTGCAGAAACCGAAACAAATGATAGTCCAGGTCCGGGCTATACGGTGGATGCATTAAAACATTCCAGCCATGTTCTCTCAATTTCTGACGGGTCGTTAAAGATGTTTGCGGTCTGGCGTTATCAGCGTGGCGTGGGGTGTCAATGTGGGTTTTGCCAAAGACTGTGGAGCATTTCCTTGCTTCGACCACGATCTTTTTCGCACATTGTTGTCGTAGGTTATCCACTTTTCATCACTCGTTATCAACCGCTTCAATGGTTCGAGTTCATTACGTTTCGTTTCAGTAGAGATTCGCAGATAGAAATTCGATTGAGTAAATTTTTTGGAGTCAGATCATGTGGCACCCAAACATCGAGCTTCTTTTTTATAGCCAGCTTTCTACAAATGGTTTAACAGTGTTTGGTGTTGGTTGTTTAGGTCCTTCGCGATGTCATAAATGCTTACAAGCCGGTTTTGCTCGACTTTTGCCATAATATCATCCACTTTTTCCGTAATTGGTCGCCCACTGCGAAGAGCATCTTCAACATTGAAATTTCCAGAACGAAAGCGACTGAACCATTTTTTGGCCGTTGCTTTTGATAAATTATCTTGCCCATAAACAACACAAATTTCTTCACGGGCCTGTGCAGCATTTGTGCCTTTATCCAAATAAAATTTTAAAATGTAGCGTAGTTTTGCGGAAAGTTCACTCATCGCCATGGAGAAATACCTTACGTCTGAGAATATGAAATCCAGCCATTTTTACACATCTACTAACTTCAAATGCCAGCTCTCACATGACGTCGGCCTGCCCAGCTGCGACTCATATACCCTGAGATTTAGGACACTAATACTATCTCGCGAGCAAAAGGCTCAATACCTTTTAGACTACCTATTATATTGATGTTTTCTGTGTTTCTTTTCGCCGGTGAATTTGGTTATTCTTCTTTTTCTTCTTCTTCTTTTGCGCGTAGCCATGGCCGCCAAAACATATCGGAACGCACCTATTTCTTAACGAAACAACATAAACCTTTTACTGAAGATGCCGAAATATTTCGGCGAAACGTATAAAAATCAAAAAAGAAATTTTTTTATGAATAAAGATTTAGGCAAAATGTCTCTTTAATTTTATCTCAACTTCATATATCGCCTCAAAAGCCAAAAAAAAAAAAAGAAAAAGAAGAATAAATTAAATATTGTGTTCTTCTACCACAGCAACATCACAATGTGGATTCTCAATTATTTTCTCTTTCCTATTGTTTTTCCTTTCCTATTATTATTGCCAGTATCTTATCTGTAAAACTTGACAGTGTTATCCTTCTATAATTATCTCCTCTTTTATTCCAAAGTTAAATAAATCTTATCATTTCTGGTCTGATTTTGTCTCCGTAGCGCTTTAATTACCAAATTTAAGCTTTCCTAAGGTACTTATCTACTTCATCTTCGTTAATTAGTTCAATTTTTTGCATATGTTTTTGTTTCTATTTTTTCTTCCTCATTTGATATATGATTCTCTTTCAAATTATTATTCATTTTGTGCCCAAATTTTATCCAGGAATATTTGTCAGCTTCTTTTCTCTTTTCCTTTTATCTTTCGTAGGTTTTCTATCATTTTGTGTTTAAATATCATTTCTATGTCATTTTTTCTCGACAATAATTTTCATTTTATGAGTTGGCAATTTTTGATATTTCACCGCTGTTCTTTTAATTTTATGCATTTATCCATTTTTCTAAATTTTCTAATTAATAACTGTTGATATTTCTTGATATTAGTTGCATTTACGACTTATTTTTTCGTGAACTTTTTTCTTTTCACTCTTTTTTTCTGTTTTTATGTTCTTACTTCTTAGGTCCGTGTTTAGATCGCTTTATTCGTACTTTATTAGATTTACATTTTTAGGTGCAATCCATTACTGATTTTTCGTTTCTACTGTGTTCATCACTTGTTTGCTTATGTATATTCTAATATTTGAATCTTGCATTAGCTATGCCACACACCTATTCCTAGGTTATTTTCTACATATAGTTCTATAATTCTGTCTCCTTTATTGTTTTTAATCTCTTTTCATTCCTTTCATAAAAATCTTTCTCTACTTTTTATTACCTACTCGACTGTTTATGTTTCGCATATTAATAATCTAGTTCTATCGCCATATTTTACCATTAATGTCCATGTTTTTTTATACTTATCATTTTCAATTCCACAATTAGTATTATTTCTTCATTTATTTTCCTTTATATTTATCATCCTATATGGTGCTATTATACCTAAATTAATCCACCAACCGGTGAGAGGGCGGAGCATAGACAGTTGGACGAGAATGGTCCTGCAGGAAGTGATAAGAAAGGGCCTGAGATCAGGCGTGCTATCAACATGGGAAAGGGAATGGGTCGAAACGTACAGAATATAGCAGGGTGGTCGGAGTTGGAGAGGGAAGCAGGAGAGGGCAAGGACGTGGAGCAGAAGGTGGTGAAGAAATGGAAGGAAGTAGAAGGTCAGAGGATATACGAACAAATGAAGGAGGCGAGGTATAATAAGAAGTACATAGATCTATGCTGACATGGAAGGACACCGAATTACCTGACCGGAAAAAGGATGTGGGGAGAGGAAAGAATAGTGGCAAGATTTTGGTGCGGAAATCAGGAGAGGGCCAATAAATACTGGACGGGGGAACTGTATGGCCAATGCAGATTTTGTGGAGAGAGAAAAGACGATGGTGCACTGGTAGACGGGATGTGAGCAAGTGAACCAGGAAAAAAGACAAGAAAAGGGGAAAGAGATGGTGGAGGATCAGGAACGAGACAGGAGAAGGATTGGAAAGACTGAAGAAATAAAAAGAGAAGATGGAGATGGTATGAAGTAAGCAATGAAATTATGAGATGTAGATATGCCAAATAAAGGTTTTTTTATGACTGCGAACAAAGTTTTAAATAAATTGTTTTGTGGAGAGAGAAAAGACGAAGGTGCACTGGTAGACGGGATGTGAGCAAGTGAACCAGGAAAAAAGACAAGAAAAGGGGAAGGAGATGGTGGAGAATCATGAACGAGACAGGAGAAGGATTGGAAAGACTGAAGAAATAAAAAGAGAAGATGGAGATGGTAAGAAGTAAGCAATGAAATTTAGAGATGTAGATATGCCAAATAAAGGTTTTTTTATGACTGCGAACAAAGTTTTAAATAAATTGTTAAGGAAATATAGACCCAATTTAAGTGTAGGTCAATTATTTATTACAATGAAGAAAATGTGTTTTATCGAAAATTATTTCTAAATAATAATAAGTAGGTTTGGTTTTTCGGCATTACCCATCAGGTAGCAAATAAAAAATTATCATGTAAAATACAAAAGGGGAGATACAACAAAAAGTACAAGGTCGTATGCACATATGGGAGGATGCCGGAGTACTTAGAAGGGAACAGAGATGGAGAAGAGGAGAGGACACTGGCAAAATTCCGATGTGGAAATGAAGAAAGAGCAAATAAATACTGGATGCGAGAGGATTTCAAAAGATGTAGATTCTGTGGCGTAATGGAAGATGAGTGGGCTCATTGGTGGAGAGAATGTAGGAGGCTGGACCCGGGGGAGGACATGAGGTGAGAAAGGAGCTGGGAGAGATGTCTGAGCGAAACAGGATTAAGGATGGGAGTCTTGAAGAAGCTGAAGAATAAATTGGAGGAGGCAGAAATGACTCAGTATAATTATGTGTAAATAGTATTAAGTAAATGCCAAATAGAGGTTTTTTTTTTAATAAGTATGTACCCACTAAAATTAAAATGTGGAATGACAATGCAATTTGCAATGACATTCACTTTTAAGTTCATTGTTCAGATTTGTATGTATTGCTCTGACGTCAATTTTGACCACATTATTGTTAAGTTCTTATTGTTAACTATTTACGATAATTAAAAGTTTTATTTTCCTATCATCCGTATAAAAGCATAAATATATTTAGGCGCTAACTATATTATTTTAGTATTATATTAGTCCAAGTCATATAAATATAAAAAATAAATATTTTATGTGAAATTTTTTTACACAGAGTTTTTTATCAGGGATTTCAAATTATTCAAATTGTATTCATTGCTGTAATTAAATATATATTCTTTTTTTTAAACTAACTCCAGATTATTGTGATTATTGTTATTTTCGAGACATCTATATATTTAACTTCTAAACAACAAAATCTATAGAAGTAAATCAAAATGACTGATCAATAATTATGAATGTACCTATTTACAAGGTTATTTTGTGGCTAATTGTAGATTTGCATGTTTTATAGTCATAAAGCCAACACTTTTTGTGTCTTTTTATTTATGTGTAAATGATTTGTTATACAATAGTCTCTAAATAAAAATAAAAGGATTAGCAAATGTTTTATTGTTTATTTCAGCTCAGCATATTTAATTAAAAATTAACTATTCGAAATATTCTTAGTTTTAGAAATGAAATCTTCTGTTTTGTTACGACACTCAAAACGTATATGACATCTAAACCGGTGCTTTACCATTTTCTTAATGGAGTAGTATGATAATTATTACATCATAAGTATCATAACTTCATAACATCGAAATTTAAGAAAAACTCAACCGACTTGCATTAACCATTGTTTATAAAATGTCATATTCGATCTGTTCAACCTTCAGAAATTAAATAATTGGTCGCGGTCTACAAAAATTAGTGAGTCTTTGCAAAATGATGTACCTTTTTTCAAATTTTTCCCATTTATTTATAAACATTTTATTACAATTTTTAGTTGATAATTTGAAATTATAAGAATAAATTTAAAATGTGTATACATACATGTATTTATTACATAAAAATATAAAAAATGATAATTATACGGGTTATTAAAATAAATTATATTGTCGAGAGCAAATATTTAATAAGATAAGAAGTTACGTAAAAATTTCATTACAACATAAAAGTATAGCGACTTGTGTGAGTAGTTTTTACAGATATAAGTGCAGAAACATGTACAAAGATAAATCAATACTTACGTCATTGCGGCTCTTAAGAGTTGATCTTTTTGGTCTCAACATCACATCTTTAAAATCCAACTTAATTTCATTGATAATATTGGGCATTTTGATTAAATTTGTTATAATTTATACGAAAAACTGATGGACCAATTCGTACCACGAATCAAACAAAAATAACTTTAGCTGTTCTAGCACTTATGTGACGCAGGTTTTGTTGATTAAATCCGCGTGAGCTATTTAAAAGTGCGGCGCGAATCTAGGTGAACGTATATACAATATTGTACATTACATATATACTTACATAACACATGGAAATTAATTTCGCGGAAAATACTAACAATATTTTCATTTATGGGAAGTACCTACTAATTTTTTACACTCTTCCGATTTTGTGAAATATTGAATCTGATATTTCTGACCATTTCTTTTACACAATACCACAATTATTAAATAACCACAACATTATTCATTAATATCGTAATTTTCAGGCTGTACAAAATTTCTGAAGTAAATCCCATGCACTTGGTTCTACAAGATATTAGATTATATTTTTATTTTTTAAAAATGCACTTAATACAATTGTGTACAAAAACACGAGTTGAAATGCATTGTATGTAGTAACAATGAGCATTGTTTATAGTTCACCCAAGTAAAAATATAAAGGAAATTTATATGAATGTAAACATATAAAAAAACTTCAAGTAAATATTTTTATTGAGAACCTTCAAAATATTAAAAACATCAAAATACAAATAACATATTGTTACAAATAATTTTTATTCAGATAAAAAAACATGTCTACCTTTTTTGTTTTTTAGTTTGAGGTCTTCCATAGGTTTTTTTTGTACTTGCTTTACCTTTACCTTTACTTGTACCATCTTTAATTTTTTTATTAAAATTCGATTGATGCCTAAATTTCTTAGCACCTTTTCGTGATGTATCACACAATTCATCGGTGAAGTTTGACTTTTTACGTTTGGTAATGTTGACTGCTTTTGTTGGAGTTATTTCATGTCCGCTTTTGATCTTTTTTGGTTTTGATTTTCGTTTGGCAAATCTTGCTTGAAGTAATGCTACTTTACTTATATCTGATTGTATGCGTTCTTCTGGCGTTTCTTTATAGGACTTTTTAAATTTATTTTTATTATTCTTAACATTTTTTAGTTTGCTGTCACCCTTGGATATGAGGGTAAGTCTATCTTTTTCTTCCTTCCTTTCTTTGGCAGTTTGGAACCACTGTCGTTTTTCTTCTTTTACTCCCGATACACTATTTTTCACTCTATTAACTTGATTTTCTGTTCTACTTAACAAACGTTCTTCATATTCCTCTTGTAGTATATGTTCTATTTGTGGATCTAATTGTTCTAATTTCTGTTTATATTTTTCTAAAATATCTGGTGGGATTAGCCGTGACTTTACTGGATTGGTAGCTCTTTTAATAACTTCTTTTACAATTTTACGTTCTTGTTCACCTGCTAAACTCACTGAAACACCAGCACGACCAGCTCTTGCTGTGCGGCCAACTCTGTGAATATAATGCTCCAGTGTTGCAGGCATCATGAAATTGATAACGGTCTGGACACCGGAAATATCTAAACCACGAGCAGCTACGTCAGTTGCAATTAAAACATCAACCAGTTCATTTTTAAATTTGTCTAAGGCTTCAAGTCTTTGGGGTTGTGATAGATTCCCATGCAATTCAACAACTTTAACTCCAAGCAATCCTAATAATATATGAAGGCGATGTGCTTGTTTTTTTGTTGGAACAAAAACAATACAGTGTGTTCGAAAAGTTCTACAAACTAATGCAGCTAGCAATGCTTCTCGGTCACCTTCTTTATCACTTCTAATCCTTATAAACTCTTGCCTTAAATTAAAAGCAACCTCTTTATTACTATCCACAAATATGCGTACTGGTTTATTTAAAGAAACCGATGCTAAATCACGAACTTCATCAGACATTGTAGCAGAAAACAACAAAGTTTGCCTAGTTATTGAGCACTGTTTAATGATTTCTTTCATTTGCTCAGAAAAATACTCATCCAACATTCTATCTGCTTCATCTAAAATTAATATCTCGATTGAGTCCAAGCTAAAACTTGGTGTACTTTTAAGATGGTCAATTAAGCGTCCAGGCGTTGCTATTACAATATCAGGACTTTTCCTTAAAACATTTTCCTGAACTTTTAAATCTAAACCACCAACCGAAAGACCAATTTGTATATTTGAATACTGAGATAATTGTTTGGAAACTTGATAAACTTGAACACCCAATTCTCGAGTAGGAACCAAGACCAGTACCCTTGTAATGGCACTTTCTACAGGCCGATACAATAAGCGTTCTAAAGTTGGTAACATATAAGCAGCAGTTTTTCCTGTTCCAGTTGCAGCACAACCACATATGTCTCTACCTAAAATACAACACAAATAGTAAAATAAGTTTTATTACAAATAAGGAAAATACCTAATAACGCAATAGGGATTGTAGTAGATTGTATTGGGGTTGGATGAACAAATTTCATATCACTAATAGCCTTCATTAATGGTCGAGAAAGGTTCATTTCATAAAATGTAACATTATCCTGTGACACTTGAACATCTTCAAAGAAATTATCTTTATCAACTTTCTCCTCAACTTTTTCTTCTTCATGTTTCCGTTTTCTTTTCTTTTTTTCTTTCACTTTAATATTGTCATGCTTTAATTCATCATCAGATAACGATATATCAGAATTATTATCTTTAAGATTTTCTTCAACATCTGGCTCAATTTCAATTTGACTACGAGCCTTGTGAATCTTATCATCTGTTTTAGACTTTGCTTTGCGTTTAACGTATTTAGTGAGATCATTCCAAGAATCTTTGTTATATTCTTCTACGGAGCTCACAAATTGGAAATCGGTTTCAAAATCCTTCTGTACTTTATTTTTTTGTTTTGTAGGTTGAAACTAAAAAAAGGTTTATGGGGTAATGTTATTCCTTCATTTAATGTAAGTGAACTCACATTAAGTTCTTTATCAGAATCTTCCGAAAAGTTTTGCACTTCTTCATCATCATTTATTGTTCCAATAATATCAGAATATTTTGTTTCTACATTCATTTCAAAAAACGTGGTTTTTACGATTTACAACAAGCTGGGTTGTTGGATACGATGTTGGCACCAATGAAGTAAATAACGTTGGTTGCTCTTACTCTTGCATCAATATCAGCGTTGCCAACTCGTGGGAAATGTCCCATATTTCAGAATTTTTTTTATTCTCTCGGAAAAAGGGATCGAATGGTAAAATGGGAAATTCGAAGAGTACGACTTATTTGAAATTATTCGTTATACCGTCTCGTCTGGTATTAGGGACAAAAAATTCAATATAAAATATTTTTTGTGGGACCACTTTAATCTGTAGAACGGACATGTGTTGTAGAATAAAAATTAATAAAAAAAACCCTAGAGTTGCAAATAAAATTTTATATGCTAGTTATTATTTATTACTTAAGGGAAATTATTAAATGGCAATTTTTAATAATTGTGGGAATTTATGTTCTCCACTGTTGCCAACACTAATCATAACATTACAAAATAACCTAACATTTTATTTTATTTTAATACTTTGAACCTAATATTACTTTTTCGATAAATATCCATTTTATAACAGTTTTATGTTTACTTTTAATATGTAACATGTCTGATAAACTTATTATACATAGTGATCGTTTAAGTCAAAGTTCTATCAAGAATTTTTTTAAACCTCATGTAGGGCCATTAAAGTTTGATT
>JAFFZR010008593.1:0-20851 GCA_018397195.1 Lethrus apterus | reverse complement strand
TTGCACTTCTTCATCATCATTTATTGTTCCAATAATATCAGAATATTTTGTTTCTACATTCATTTCAAAAAACGTGGTTTTTACGATTTACAACAAGCTGGGTTGTTGGATACGATGTTGGCACCAATGAAATAAATAACGTTGGTTGCTCTTACTCTTGCATCAATATCAGCGTTGCCAACTCGTGGGAAATGTCCCATATTTCGGAATTTTTTTTATTCTCTGGGAAAAAGGGAGCGAATGGTAAAATGGGAAATCCGAAGAGTACGACTTATTTGAAATTATTCGTTATACCGTCTCGTCTGGTATTGTGGGACCACTTTAATCTGTAGAACGGACATGTGTTGTAGAATAAAAATTAATAAAAAAAAACCCTAGAGTTGCAAATAAAATTTTATATGCTAGTTATTATTTATTACTTGAGGGAAATTATTAAATGGTAATTTTTAATAATTGTGGGAATTTATGTTCTCCACTGTTGGCAACACTAATCATAACATTACAAAATAACCTAACGTTTTATTTTATTTTAATACTTTGAACGTAATATTACTTTTTCGATAAATATCCATTTTATAACAGTTTTATGTTTACTTTTAATATGTAACATGTCTGATAAACTTATTACACATAGTGATCGTTTAAGTCAAAGTTCTATCAAGAATTTTTTTAAACCTCATGTAGGGCCATTAAAGTTTGATTTCAAGCCACTTGAAACATTTTCTGCCCCAAGAAAGAACAAGTCAATTAAATGGAAATATACAAAACAGAACAGTGAAAGATTTGATTTAGAACTTTCAACCAAAATGAAATCGAGAAATGGTAAGCGTAAGACACAAAGTAAGTCAAATTATGAGAAAGAGACTGAGGAAATTGACGATGATCTTTCACAAGTAAACATGCCCACACAATTTTTGTCGCCTCAAATTATTTTACATGAAGATGAGGAAGAAGTCCAATTTATATCAGAATCGCATGAATCCTTGAAAAATGATACATTTAATCCAGAAGTCAGTGGTTCTCCTTCAAAAAAGAGTAAATATGAAGATATTTGTTCACAGAAAGTTTATACAGGATTTATGTCGGTGACTAAATCAAAAATGCAATGTATTGAAGTTTCCAAAAAGAGTCGAGCTCTGCAGATTAAAAATGATATATTTGATTTATTAGAAGGAGAAGAGAATACAGACAATATATCAGATGTTACAGTAACATACAATTATAACTGTGAATCACAAGAAAACTTTCAGGCTAATTTATTAAATGTTAGTAGTGCTATGCATATGATTGAAGAGATGAATTTTCGTGAAAATACAGAAATTGTTGAATCTGATCATGAAATACATAAAAATCAGATATCATACCATTTAACGTTAATAAATAAGATTATAGATAATGCTAGTAAACTTAATTTTCATAAATTACTTTTTCCAACTGAAAAAGAATTACTAGAAGAATTTCATAAAATGCCATCCATTTATAAATTTGTATGTTGCAAATTATTTACGCATATTGAAAAATGGTATAATTTTCAAAGTTTTTTGTCAAAAATTAATTTAAATTTGAGTGCAGCTGAAGCAAAAAAAATGTACATGTTTATGAAAGAAAAGAATTTTATTTGCAACGGTAAAAAATAATTTTTCTTGGTTAATTATGTATATTAATGATGCTGCATTTTAGATTATACTTCAGAATCATCTGTATATTTACTCGAGCTTTTAAAAGTTGAAGATGTTAAAAATATATTCAATAGTTTTAAATTACGATCTAAAATGAAAAAGAAGTCAGATTTAATAAAAGCCATATTAAATCACGTAAATACGCAGACTACATTGGTTTCAACTAAAAGTATGGATAAAATCTTACAAGAACGAATAATTAAAAAACTTGGAATATGTATTAAAATAAAACCTGCTTTTTATAACATGTTTTACAAAATACATTTATTGTATAGTTTTACAAATTCTGAATTGTTCAGACCTAGTGATCTGTATCATCACATTTCACAAATTCAGAATGAACACATTTACATGCCAATTGTTACGTTGCAAGATACTACCATATTTGAAAATGCAGAAGTGTTTTCCAGGTAAGTAGCAACAAGATTATTTATTGACAATAAAATCTACCATGTATAAAATGTGGTTGATATTTTATTACACACTATAACGCACAAATTAGTTAATCCTCCTATTATTTTCTATAGAAACAAGTGTAAACGATGGTTTATATGGAAAATAGTAGGGATTAATTCATCCTAGCTTTGAGCATCTGGACATACATTTCCTAAACGTGCAGTTATTAAATTTTTTCTTATGGTTTTATCTACAGTACCTAGCCCTTCAATCAACACAAATATAGCTTTAAAAAAAACAAAAACAAAGGCGCAGCAGTAGCAAATACACCCTATTTTGTCATACAATCCGAATGCTTATTAAATTGTAAATGCAAAAATTCTATTGTTTTTGTTTTCTTGGTAAATAACGTCACAATCACAACTCGACTAAGTTACGGTGACTAGATTTCCAATGCATTAATGCTGTTCACACATTCAAACTCTCGCTCCCCTCTCTCGAATTAAATATATAGTTAGAAACACTGACGTAAGGTTGGGTTCGCTTTGTATATAAAATTTAAAAGGTATTATTAAGAGTACATTTAGAGTACAAAGATATATGGGATGTTGGTTGGGTTCGCTCCGTAATTAAAATTCAAAAGTCGTTTTGCTGTACATTCGTGCTTGCTGTACAGCTTGCTTGTCAAATGTCAAATGTGGCAAATGAAAAGCAGATATAATAAAATAAATTTATTTTTTGCTCCTTTGTTTTTTTTTAACTACAAGTTTGTTGCATAAAGAAACATTTGAATAGCTGTAGATTAAGAGAAATATTTCGTGTGTAAAGAAAAACCAATCACATTTTTCAGTATTGAGGAATTATGCTTTCATATATTTAAATTTTCAGATTTGCGAGGGCATCTCATTGCCGAAATGAACTTCATTTGGCCTTTGAGAATAAAAAAATAACTCTTATGATTGAATTAAGCCTCACAATTTATAATGAGTTAAAGTGTTATGTACAAAAAATGTGAGTTAATACAAGTAGAAAAATTGATTTGATTAAGAATATTTTAGGAACACCGAAGGAGACACGGGTCAAAATATCCCAACTTATTTAAAACAATTTTCTGCTGGTCATGTATATGCAAGTGCACTAACATTTGCATGTGGAAATTTGACTAAGAAATGTTCGGATAAAGTGAAGGAATGGTTAGAATTTTTGTTATACAGTCAAACCTACTGTGAACGTAAACGTGGTGTTTGGTATTGTCTACTTGCTATGGTACAAAATGTATATTTTAAAGATTACGAAGGGGTAAAATAACTAATTTATTGTTTCTTTTAAAACTGTCTTTCTTCCAGACTATAAAAACTATAATAGCAGGATTGAATGATGGAAACATGTCTTTAATTGATATAAATGAACTATCAATTCGAGGAAAAAGTTTATGTAAGAAGAAATCAAAAATTATGCCGGAGCTTATACAAGAATTATCATCACTATTAGAAAAACAGTCTTTTGTTTATAAATTTCCACAGAAAATTATTGATGCTGTATCAAACCACGGGTAACTATATCACGATTATCATTATATTATTATTATCATTATTATTATACCACATTTATTAATCATTAAACACATTTAACTAAGAAATTTAAAATATATTTCGAAATTATACTTTTGGTTTACTCGTGAGCAGCCAATCAATAAAAAATAAAAAGTAAAAAAAAAATTGACATAATATATTTCTCAATACAATAACAGTCAAATTTTGCAACAGCTTAACTGGCCAAAACAGTCATAAGAAATTTTTTTTTTTTTAGAAAAGCAGTCAAATTTTAAAAAAATGCAGTAAAGCTAGTTTTTATACATCTGTTATTCTGTTTTAGAGGAGAAATTGGCCAAAAAAGTCAATATAAATATGTAAACAATAATGGTGATACAGAATATCTCAGTGTAGAAGAAATTGCTTTGAGACATTACACAAACGAAGGTTTTACTCATGGTATCCATTGTGAAGGTGCACTGATAATGACCATCTTTTTTGTATTATTTTGGGATATTATATACAATTCTAACATACCAAATACATACATTTTGGAGGTGCAATTTTTACCATTGGATTTTTATAGTGAAGACTTTTATGCAAATAGAAAAGATTTGATTGATAAAAGATTAAAAGAAATTGAGTCAGATTGGCTATTAACACATCTTGAGAGATACATAATAGAAACTTGGCATGTAGCTTCTAACACAAAGTCACTAGCACAATTCAATCTTGTAAGTGATTGCAATGAACTTTTTAGTATCATAGTGTGCATTGGAAGAAAAACTATTTCACAAATATGTAAACGCCTTATTGAAAATGTTAGAAATCATAGTGCTGGATTACCTGATTTATTTGTATGGAATGATATAAAGGTGCGATATTAAAAAAAAATAATAATGAAAATTATTGTAATTGTCATTTATTTTATTTGTAATTTTAGTATAAATTTGTTGAAGTTAAAGGGCAAGGTGACAAATTATCTACGAAACAAAATCTATGGTTGGATTTTTTGAAATCAATAGGTGCTGCCATTGAAGTATGTCATGTACATAGTAAGTATTATTATTATTACAATATTTTAAATTTATATAATATTCTCTAGCTGTTGGCAGTAGACGAGGTGAGAAGTATAAATCATCAAAAAAATCAAATAAAGAGAGAAATGGTACGTCATCATAGTCGTTCCTATATTATCCCTTAATTTTTTCATACAATATTTTAAAAATTGTTTTAATTATATATTACATTTTAAGTATATTATGCCAATACCCAATTCTGTGATTAATTTATGTTTTTAGTTGTACTAGTACTACTTTTTACGCAGAAAATATATTGTATAAAATTGTTAAACTCTAGTCTGCTTCAACTTTTTACATACAGGTGTCCACAGAAAAACGAAACACTCAATATCTAAGAATCTAAATTTTTTTCTTAAAATCGTTCAAACTTGTAAACTTTAGATCGATGGGGGCAATTGGTGAAGAAATGATCTCCATATGTTCAACCCCCTAGCCACAGGGGGGGCACCCTATTCCCAAATTACATTAGGGGTTGAGTGATACCTCATTTTACGTAATTTGCATTTCAACGGAGTATCAATTTTTGAAATCCATAGATAGTTTTCGAGAATTAGTTTTTCAAGATAACTAAGGTACAAAACAGAAACGACAATTTTGTTAGAAAAAGAGTCAAGATTTATTTGAGAACTTGTTGGAAATGGCCTTCCCAACTTCCATACAATTATACAAACGTTTCTCAAACCCACAACGTCTTTAGAAAATTTACGAGCTACAATTGTATAAACGTGCCGTACAGTGAGCCCTAAAATTTTTCGAATTTATAAAATAAAAGTCGTATAACGAAGTACATACATGGTTCTCTCACTAATTACTTTAGGTTTGTTTTTCTTCCGCATTTGAACTAGGTATGAATCGATTCAAGTTAGGGTTGCCAACATTTGCCACATAAAATACTCTAGGCGAGTAGTTAGCTAATGTTTACGCGGAAATGCGGAAGAAAAACAAACCTAATAATGATTACATAAAAAAAGGGAAAATAATTGTCATAGATGATAGGTTAACAGAAACAGCAAAACGAGGTCAAAAAGGATATAATTACATCAGAGGAATGTAAGAAACGATAAAAGTTAGAAAAATCAGGAAAAAACAGCATATGTTATAAATAATAAATAGGAAAATTTTTAAAAGTGATTGGTAAGTGTGGCAACACTGCAATTAAACGCAAAATACAATTAAAATGAGTTTACATAAAGTAACGAAATCTGTGTTATTGTTAGGAGAATGTGTACCATGTGTGAAACAAAACGCGTCAAGATTTCGTATTAAACGTTTAGAGTTGGACACAAATCTTTTAATGGTACGTTTTTATAATTTAAGGTTATGTTTTCCTAAAGCTCTATTACAGTACTTTCGCAAACATGAATATATTTTTGCGCACGATCCAGAGAAAACATGCAAGACTGGTGATATTGCTTTAATCGAAATACTTCCGGAAAAAATGACACGCTTAATAACTCATAAAGTCAAAGACGTTGTGTTTCGTATGGGTGACATTAAAGATCCTTTAACTGGAAAGCAAGTAGTTGTTGGAAAGTTCAGAGACGACGTGGAAAAAATAAACAGTGTTTATGGTAAATTACCCACAGCCTTTGATTATAAAAATGCACCAGCTCGAGGTTGGCAAGAGGAGAAAAAAGATTTTACTCATGTCGAAACGTATATTAAATATCATGAAGATGGTAAGGATCAACCTTATGCTGTGTAGTAATACAAAAAATATAGTATTTATTTAATAAATTTGTTTTAGTAGATCATTTGTTTTTATTATAATAGATTTAAAGGTCACATTTAGCATAAATTACTGCATAATTATCAATGATTTATCAAATGAAGTTTATGCAATTGTTTTTAGTCGTTTAATTATTTTTGTTCTATTTTGTCTGAAATACATTATTTATGTATGGGCAGAATAATTTCGTGTTGGGTATAATAATAAATATGGAGAAATGAAATATGCTCAGGAATTTGAATGTGGCACATCCAGAATATCTATATGTTACACCTTTAATTCACAGTTGATTACAATCTCAATCAAACAAACAGTTTCAGAGATATGTTTTATCACATGCAAAGAATCCTAAAATGTTTTGAAATTTTAGTGAAAAGTTTACGATTTGGTTGCGCCATCTATTGCAATTTAATAACATATTGTTTATTTTATTATCATTCGGTTATCTATCAATATTTATCCGATATACCTAACCTAACCTCCGATATCTACCAAATTTACTGTAAATATTTGAAATGAAATATTATTGTTTCTTTTAAACCATAAACAAGTAAAAATTATGAGTGATGAACCCAACTCATTTAATGAAACAAAACCATCTATACAGATAAAAACAGATGATCAATGGATATATTTAATTATACCTATAATTGTAATAGTTTTTATTATGGGATTTTCTGCTTTGGTACGTAGGTAATTCATTGTCTTCAAAACAATACATAATATGTAGTTTGTGTAGGTGTACTTAATGGCAAGAAAAAGGAACTTTAATATCTATGAAAGTAATACATTCAAACTTTATGGTTCAGCTCAAGCAGAAGAATGTAAACGACTTTTTATTGATGATACGCCAAATTACAAATCTAGTGATTATTCTTCTCAACTTTTATGATACCGAGTGGAAAAGGAAAATGCAAAGTAAATTATATGTACTTAACCAGTTTCATCTATAATTATACTTTGATGATACATTCCAGTGCATCATACTTTTTCCAAATTTACATCAAACTTAAGTGAAGTAAACTTATTCATATTTAAAATTAATGTTAAAGCTTTTTTCAATAGTTTTAATTTTTCATTATATATTAAAATAATTAAATGTATTTATTCATATTTAATACTATTAGAAATACAATATTAAAAAGTTATAAATACTATTTTTATTGTTATAAAATTATTTTATTTCTTTATTTCTTAGCCTCTCCATCAAAGGAACGTAATTCGTACAAAAACTGTCATCTGAATCTGAACAATTTAGTGCAACTGTCAATGGGTCATTTTTATTTACTGTTGCACAGTCAATATTTACTTTTGATAATATTTCTTCATCAATATCATATTCCTCAGTGTCACTATCACATTGGTTGAATGTTTGCTCAAATAGGTCGTTTTCAATCAAATTATTAGTAAAGAAACTTGAATTTTGTTCATCATTCAGACGAAGTTTTTCTTCTTCAACAGTATAACATATATCATGCAAATGTTCTGTAATATATTTCGGTGGCGTGCGATGAACAATATCTTCTATAATATCAGATATGTCTAAATCGTTTTCATCACCAAATTGTGATGCGTTTAAATCAAAAGAATCTGAAAGCGAATTACATATTTTTCCATAGTTAATCTTTTGTTTGTTCGTTTCAAGCTTTTCGTTTGTTTCTTCATTAATCTTTTTCTCAATATTGTTTAATACGGCTCTTTTAAAGTATGAATCGACTAATATCTGTTTATCCTTTATTGTTGCTTTAACGATGTCTTTCTTATTGTTCCTCTTCGTCTTTTGATTTTTTGGTTTAGGTTCTGATAGTGAGATATTTTGTAATTTATTTTCTATATCAACATTTTTCTTTCGTTTAGACTGCTTTTTTGGTTTTACTTTAGACTGTTTATAAGATTCAACTAATGAAGAATACGCTTTTTCTACTAGATGTTGAGGTTCTATTGTTGACCACATTTTTTCAAGGTCCTTTTCTGTTAACTGCTCTTCAGGTATTAAACCTTTTAAAAAATTATCTTTATCAATCCAAATAATTTCATAACTTGCAATTCCTAAAACATCACAATTGAAATTTAAAAATATACAAATGTATATTTTACCTTTGGGATTTCTACATTTTTTTATATAATTGGGATAAATTATTCCTAGTGGATTATTATAATTTTGCAATTCTTTTTCAATGTAATAATAATGAAGTAATTGCCACCGAGTTAAAATTGGTAATAATTTTTCGAATGCATATATTTCTTCCCATTGCAAATATTTTACAGTAAATGTCTAAAAGAGGAGTTCGTTAAAAAAAAAAGAAAAAATGAACATGCAACCTACCACAAACTTTCTCATATTTGGTTGTTTCCATTTTATTTTTAATGCTGATACGTTGTCTTTTCTTATCAAAAACTCTTTAATAAGTTCTTCATTGGGAAAATTTAAGTCTGTTAAAGCTTTTTCTCTCATATTTAATTCATTTTTTATTAATAAACGCTCTTCTTTGAAATTACTAGAATCACAGCCTTTATTCGTATTACAGCCTTTACAACCTAGAAAATGTATATACATATTTTCTAGGTTGCTGTGACATGAAATCATCTTTTTATGTATTAATTGTAACACTCACCAACTTTATTATGTGAGTATAGTTTTCCAGGATGACCACAACTTGCACATATATTTTTATCATTAATTTTCTTATTTAAATCATCATATTGTGCAACATCTTTTCTCCAAGAACGCAATTTATCCAAAATATCATCATCAGATACTTGATTAAATAATTTAATTGCAGAATCCTTTCCTATTCCAAAAACACCATCATTATAATCTGAACCACATAACAAAGCCAAAGCGATAATTTTGTACCTTCCAAAACCTGAATCAAATATTGTATTGTATATGTTATTGTTAAATATTTTCGATTACCATTTGCATTTTTCAGTTTTTCAATATCGTAAACATCTACAGCTCCACCACTAGAACTATGTACTCCTTGCTGCGATATTGAAAAATTTTTATATACTCTTTTTGCACCATAAGCAAAACAATCCGAATCTTGACTTATACAACCATCTACAAGCTACAAAAAAAATATAAGAAAATATACGCTATTATCATCAAACCCCATCTTCATTTAAGTAAGCACACATAGCTTCTGCTTCGCCCTTTCCTGTAATACAAGTCAATCCCATATATTTTAACATTTCTTCACATTGCTTTAGAGTATAATTGAATCTGGATCTATCTTTGCCAGTTTTGATTTTGTCTGTTTTTGGTTTGGCTCCTTTAAATTGGACAGCATTTCTTGATGCAATTGTATCATATTTTAATGTTGGTGCTTTTCCCTCTAATACAAAAACTGGATTTACTCCTAATAATAATAAATAACATGTTCTAAAATACAAATTTCTGAAATAAAATATATAATAATAATTTTATTTGTAAAGAAAATTTCTATTATAAGCGCTCAATTCTATTTAAAGAGATTTCTAACCTTAAATACATTCGTGGCTGAACTTGATATTCAGAAATATTTTGAGCTTCGCATACCCAACCTGACAAATCTACAGCAAGGGTTTTTCCTTCTAGTTCGTATAAAGGTTTCCGTTCACAGAAAGGACTGAATATATTCCATAAGTCTTTAATTCCCATTACAAATAGCAAAAATTTTAAACTTGTTTAAAAATGTGAAATAATAAGTAGCAGTGTTGCCAACCACCGAGAACATAAATCCCCAGTTCCCCACAATTATATAAGGACATTCCCATTGGACACAATAATTTCCCATAAGACATAATTACTATTGGATAAATTTTATTTGCAACTCCATGGCGTTTTTTTCTTATTACATTTTATTCTACATTCTAAGTGGGCCTGCAAATAAAAAATAATTTTGTATTGAATTTCTATTCTTTTTTGTCCCTAATACCAGACAAGGCGTTGACTTTTTTAACGGATAAGTGCATATAATTCGAACTTTAAAATTTCCCATTTTATCATTATCATAATTTCCCATATATGGGAAATTTCCAACGTGTTGGCAATACTGATAAATAGTGTGATAAATATAGTCTATAGTGTGTTAAATATTGCATTTTCCAATACAAATATTTAAAACTAAGCAGACATTTTTCTATTACTTAATTAATTTTGTGTGTTAAATGTTTCCTGTGATTTTTATATTGCCATACCCTGTATTATGATTATTTATATTTCTGTTCAAAATTATCATTTCTATACCTATCAAATGATAGGTATACGTCAGTTAAAAGAATAATCATAAGTATATTCTTTCAAAGTTATTTATGAAAGTTTTGTGATCTAAAGAAAAAGTATAAAATTTACACTCACAATTATCAATTATCACAAAGACTACCCTCTATTACTTTTGTAATAAAATGTTGCAGCATAAAATTAATGCAAGGGATTTATCTACATTTTATATTTAATTAAAATCTCATACAGTAATCAAGTCTTAAAGATTACCTAAAATTACATAACAATAATATTTTTTGTAGTAATCAATCAATAAAAAAAAAAAACTAATCAAACTAGAAAAATAATACTGTTATGATTTATACATAAGGTCTGTTCGAGCAGACAATCCGGAACGGTTTGGGATTCATTGGACAATTAGATCTTTCAATTGCATTTGTGACTAACTTCAAGCAACTGAAATTTGCTCTGTGATAGGCCAACGAAATCCGAAACCGTTCGGGATTGTCTGCTCGAACAGACCTATATTCAGTAATATGTGTTCGCTTATAATTATATTGTTATAAATTATTGTTCACAGCTAGTCATAAAATTAATTTTATCGTATATTAAAAAATATTTAATACAAAAAATGTCCCATCATAAATTTATTCGTTATTTTCAAAATATTCACCATAAATTAATTATTTGACAAAAATTCTCTTTCAAGAGCAGCACCCATCATATTCCATTCACCATCGTCAACTTCATCTGGAGGTTCTATGCTGCCTTCACTATTTGAGTCCCCAATATCTAAATCACTATCTAATTTTTCACCTCTGCGAAATTTCGTACTTGGAAACTCATCAACTGAACTTTCAACATCTCCTTCAAGTCGATCTTGAAGTTCATTTTCAGATTTATCTCGAGACCGCTTGAATCCACGTGGAAATTCCCCTGTTAAAGATTCTTCTGAACTACTCGATTCTTCTTCTTTGCATATATTTATTTCTTCTAGTATAGGTATTTTCTTATCTTCATCATCACTATCACTTTCATCATCCAATATATCTTCCACCTAAAATAGTAGAATATATTTTAAACATAAATAGACAAAACTTAATTAATATTGCAAGAAGGGTATTGAGTTATGTATAATGACAAAGGATGTTTAGTTAAAACAATAAAATTCAAAAGAAATGTAGGTAGGTATAATTATTCACCTTTGTAATAGTGTACATCTGTACATTATTTATTTACCTCTTTATCCATGTCAGCGATATCATCACTTGAAAAGGACATCAGAGGATTAATTGTATCCATAAATCTTCCACTGGGTGTTCTTTTTCTAATCCCAGGAGTGTCATGAACAGGATAATTTGGAACATGTTCAGGGCTACTACAATGTGGTGGAGGATGACGATTCTTAGAGCCCTTACTATTTAATGGAAAGATAATTTCATCCACATGTTCCCATCTCTCAGCACAGGCCCATAACCAATCAGGAGTAACAATTTTAATACTTTTCCTTCTTCTACCGGCGTTTACTTTAGCAGTACCTGGTCGCACCGCAACCAAATGTGTTGTGTCATCTTGTAAGTCTTGTGTGACTTTGGCACCTAAACTTCTTGCTACTTGGTAGGCTTTAGACTGTGTTAATTTGACATGGGTTGGTACCAACCCACTAAAAACTAAGTTAGAACCTCTTAATACATGACCTCTGACAATTGGAATAACTTTTTTTAAATCGGGTACTTGACCAGACTCCATTTTGTCATATTCTTCATAAAAAGTGTAATGAATTTTCTTTAAGATATCTTCTAGGTACATTAAATAATCATCAGGATCTTCAATTTCAATGTAGTCATCTACTTTCTGTACATTTATTTTTACTTCTGTGTTATTTGTTGATATATCAGAAGTAATTTGGTTTTCATCCGTATTCGTTATGCAGTTTTCATAATTATTTACATTCTCTTTACTATTTATTTCCGATATTGTACATGTAATTTCTTTTATCAATTCTTGATCACGTGTAACTGGCTCATTTTTGTTATCTTGATCTTCCACTTCATTTTCTTTTTCCATCATATCATTTATTTCATTTTTAACATTTCCATTATTTTTAATTTTTGATGTACCATTTTCTTCCACTATTACAGGTTTATCTTTTTCGGTAATTGTATTTATTTGTTCGTTAGTTTCAATAAAATCCATTTTTTCATCAGTCTCAGTGGCATTTTCTATTTCCAGTTCTACAACTTGTTGTACAACAGGTTCCTCTTTCTGATGCAACTTCTCTTCCTTCTTTTCTACATTTTCAATAACAGTAACATTTTCTATGTCACCTTTTAGTTTCAAATCCAAATCTTTTTCAATAACAGTTTTTCCATTTAATTTACCCAATTTCTTTTTACATTTAACTTTAATTTTTGTTAAATCTACACCTTCTTTCTCGTCATCTTCATGTTTATCCAAACCAGGAGGAGCGTTTATATCACCTGTGTGTTGAAAAAAATGATATGGTTTTACATGAATCAAATTTAAAGCATGTGACCACACATCCTCACGATCATCTATTATACACACCATATTATCTCCACATGGAAATAATGCCCTAAAATATAATACATGTAATATTTTAAAATTATTTAATGTGTTTTACTTACTTTAAATTTGCCTTTTTACTAGTAGGATCAAAACATTCGTCTCGGGACAGAATTCTATTTGAAAAAAATCGTTGATCTGCATCCAAGAACATAGTAATTGTATGTGCATAATTCCTGGCGCCAAATGTACATATATGCAGTTCATACATAGGGGACACGTTACTTAAAAACTGTTGCGTACCAGGTCTTAATCTTGTATGATACCAAGGGGAATTAGGTCCATATAATTGAAAATGGTAAACATCTTTGATATTGGGTGGTATATTGTCATTTGTAGTATGTATTATTGTTTGATCTAAATCTACTAATAAAACTAATTTCCTATCCTTTAATAAACGCTCTCCATCAGCTTTTCCTAATTTTTGAGCCAACTGAAACAAAAACAACATAACCTTTTATATACACTACAAAGTTGTTTTTCATTATTACTACGTACTTCTTCACTAACTTTTAACTCTGGTATGGAATGTACCATAGGAACGGAAGCTGTTGTGATGGTATCGTCTTTTCGCAGATCTGCACCACATTCTGCACACATGTCTTTCATAACTGTTGGGTGAATACATGGTTTTAGCTCCAAAAGGGGTTCCCTGTATATATAAGTAAATAAATATTTTTTTTCCCGCCAAATATATACTTTCCCGGGTAAATTTGAATCAATACGAACCCTGTTTTCACTATGGCTCCTTCCTGTGCAATTATTCGGTGAACTGTTCCTGCTTGTGTGGACTTTAGTTTACGTTGTTCCAATTTACCAGCCGCGTCAAAATCATATAGAAGAATAACTCGACCTATTGACATAGCATTGCCCTTGCTCACTTTCCATTTTAAGATTTTTATTGGCTTTAAAAATTGCTGTGAAACCAACACGGTTTTTTCAGCCATCTTTAACGGATATGGTCCCTCCACCGACGCGAAGACTGTAATATCATTGGTCAATATAAGGCGCACTTTCTCAATAAAATTTTAAATATGAATAGAAAAATATTTATACTACGATTGTTGCTTTGTTGATATTAGTTTGTTTATATATTTTATTACATTGTTTATTTATTATAAAGTGATAAATAAGAAATACTGACAGTTTTTTTTTGTTTAAGACAACTACACATTATAAACAAAGCGTATTTATACAGGTGTCCCAGGACGTTTATTACAGCCGATATCTCAGAGGCAGTAAGTCTGATTTATTTCAAAATCAGGATATCTGTTTTAGCCGTAGAGAAGATCATTTCAGTAATATTAAACCTTTATTCACAATTTTCATTTCTCAGCAACAAATATTGAATTACGAAATTTAAATGGAACCTACTGTATATTGTTTAATTATTCGAAAATACACGTCAAAACAAATTCAATAGTACTATTTTGACAGCATTATGGTTAGAAAAAGGCAGATATCGACACTTTAAATAAATAAATATTCGAAAAGACAGCCGTGGAATCAGTTATGCATTTTGATAGAAATTCATCGTTGCTATAGTTTTTGATCTGTATATGATATAAATAGTTTTTGTGTCAAAAGAATATTATTTATTGCTATATTATTATTTCTATAGCATTCTGTATTTACGGATAGAGTGGCAAATGTAAATAGTTTTATAATTTGTACAATGAACGGTTTTCATATCCTCATAGTCGATAGCTCTAATTTATAGTTTATTGATATCACATACATACAGCAAAAACAGTAGCAACGATCAATTACTATCAGCATACATAACTGATTCCACGGGTGTCTTTTCGAATATTTATGTGTTTATACCTGCCGTTTTCTAAACAAAATGCTGTCAAAGTGGTACTATGGAATTTGTTTTAACGCGTATTTTCGAATAATTAAACAATATACATATTATTTGAAACACGAGCTCGACTTCCCTATGGCCGATAAGCAGACACAGACTAATGCTTACGGCACTCACCGAGAGGTGGCGCCGTGCATTAGTCTGCACAGCCATACTCAACCTGCGGCCCACCAAACTTTTATATTATACATACATACAGAGTGAGCAATTGGAAGTGACCACCACGTGACCTCAAATTTTAAGGTGGCGACATTGCTAAGTTGGTACTATTTTATAACTATAACCTTAAAAGAAGAGAAGTGTCAAATTATTAGCTTGATCAGTACTTGTATACCTTCAAAATGACTTCTTTTTGTAGAAGAATAAATTGCTTTTTAAAAGAGTACATTTAATACAGAAATAATTTGGAAAAAGGTTTTCATTCCAGTATTTATGACAGATGACAGAACGTAAATACAATAAGCAGTATGGGTAGCAGTAAAGCAAAAAAATACACTATTTTTGTGACGTATGTGGTCACGTGGTGGTCACTTCCAGTTGTACATGCTATGCTGCGGCCCGCGTAACGTAGGAAACAATATGTATGTGGCCCGAAACAAAAAAAGGTTGAGTATGGCTGGTCTAGCATAATATACATATTCCTTTTAAATTTTGCAATTCAATATTTGTTGCTGAGAAGTGAAAATTGGGAATAAAGGTTTAATATTACAGAAATGATCTTCCCTAAGGTTCAAACAGATATCCTGAATTTGAAATAAAATAGACTTACCGTCTCTGAGATATCGGCTGTAGTAAACGTCCTGGGACACCTGTATAAGCGTAATCCCATATTCCTGTACTTATTGTTGACTTATCTCAATCTAGTTTCTCTTACTAATCATATTAATTTTATCATGTGTTCAAAAGCTCTAATATAATGCAACATATTTATTATTAGATATTGCTATTTGGTAAATAATTCATTGGAATTTGAATTCTACCTTTCTTACATAAACAACACCATGATCAACACACTGTAATATATTATTGATATATTTAACTATTATTTTGCTCCAATCATATTTTATTATTTATATTTGATTCCAAAGTTTCCAAAGTAATTGATTAAAATTGTTTAAGGACAATAATAAATATTGGTGAACAAAATTATTTATTAAGTAAATGAAAACGTTGCATACAAAACATATTATACAGATCGAATATAGGAGATTAAAAAAAAAAAAATTTTATAATACGAATTTATTAAGATTATAATTAAGGATACAATATAAAGGATTGTTACGATATGCAACATACCACACAAGAACACACAAGTTTAATTCCTAGTTACAACAATAATAAAAAAAAAAAAATAAGTAGACATTGTGTCACTCTATATATAATAAGAATAAACAATAAAATCTTTACTGGTCTTCAGCTAATAGTACATAAATATACAACACTTTGAAATAAAATCACAATAATATAAGAATGATTCACATAAATTAATGTGTATAATCGTCCCTAAATGAATATTTAAATTAACTTTGAAAAATTCTTTGTATTCTGTATACTTTATATATAGCGCGTTTTTCTTTGACAAATATAGCCCATTAATTTATGTGACAGATGTAATTCAGCCACTGTCCCACATTTATTTGTGAGAGTGAACTCTTATATGTATAGATCAGATTCTAACAGCATCCACCACCTTGAGATCCACCTTGTCCACCAGATCCAGGTAATGAAGGATTAGTTGGAGAGTGTTGTGGTCCAATCTTAATACCATTAGCCTTAAAATTAAAATAAATAAATAAATAAATAATGAATACAAATATTTCTTTTTTCAAGAATAAAAGGTTTAGAATTTGAATAATAAAGTTAATGAATAATTATAACAATGGCAGCTTTTACTATCGTTTCTTGACTTCAAAACGCAATTCTGCTGAAAATTTAATAGAGGAGTCATTCTGTAGTCAATCTTCCATCGCCAAGAATAAAATAAAGAGAAGAAAATAAATGTTTTCCCTATAACCTATGTATACCTATAAAAGTTGCAACCGCTACATTTCTGCAACATGAGCCGCTACTGAATTATAACCAGAATTAAAAATAATTTATACCTCATTGTTAATGTCAAATACGCCTTCTTGTATTTTTTCATAAATTTCCTTTGCAGTGTTGATAAATGCTTCTTCAACATTTGCTGCAGTTTTAGCCGAGGTCTCCATGAAAACTAGACCATGTTCTCTGGCAAACGCTTCTCCTTCTTCCTTCTTTACTTCTCGTCTGCTCTCCAGATCACTGATAAAAAATTATAAAATAGTAATAATATCTCAGATTTTTATGAAAAAAGGAATAAAAATGTTTAAACAGAGAAAACAGCTAATGTGATAACAACTTGCTACGAAAGTTACAGAATACGGCTGAATATTTTAATTTCATTCAAAATTATTTAAACTTTTTGGATATAACTATCATGAAATCTATCAGCTATTATTTTTTCATATAATAATTGTGTTTATGACTGTGTTTATCTGTCTTTGTTGTAATTACTTTAATACAACAACAACTGATAAATAAAATGTTAACTGAAGCTTTAGGTATTGTTTTCATGAAGCTATGACTCACCTTTTATTTCCAATGAGCATAATGACCATGTTGGAATTGGAATGTTGTCGTGCATCATCTAACCAAGTTGTTAAATGATTAAAAGTCTCTCTACGCGTTATGTCATAAACTAACAGTGCACCTGCAGCACCACGGTAATACGAACGCGTTATTGAACGAAAAGCCTCTTGACCAGCGGTATCCCAGATTTGGAGTTTTATTTGTTTTCCATCGATCGTGATCATACGAGCCCCAAATTCAACACCAATTGTTAAATCATGTACAGGTTGAAATCGCTTATCAGTGAATTGTAAAAGAAGACATGATTTTCCAACTCCTGAAATTTATCTTTGTTTACTAAGTATAAACGATAAACGCATTGTTAATCTTTAGAAAACAAGTACTTTGATTAATGAGTTAAATATTTTGTATTTTTATTGTGTGACAATAACATATTTGCATTGTATTTATAAAATAATCAACGACATGCATCTAATTAATTGAGTTAATAACGACATTATTCAATTTAATTTTACCTGTATCACCAATTATGATATATTTGAATAAATAAGCGTACGACATTTTTCTTATAATTATAAACAAGCAACTTTATTTCACTTCGAACACTTCAATCTATAAACTTCACAAATAATGACAGCTGTCGAACCAAAATTGCGCAGTAGCAACTTGCGTCATGTGCTCGAATGATTATCGGACATTGGTCGATATTCAATTGTTAAATAAGCGGGCAATTCAAAATGATTAAATGCCACAAAATAAATCCAAGATTGCATTTTTTGTACCTAATTGATGTGTCTTTATGTGAAGTTGTCAAAAATTTCAGTCAAAATGAATCTATAATACAATGCATGTTTATCTGAAACGAAATGCCTTCTCCAGTAAACAGCGTGTATCAAAATACAGGTCAAACAAACACAAATAATAGCGGCCAAAATACAGAAATACAAAAAGATAGGAAAACTGTTTTAGAAAATCATGGGTATTATTTAGGGAAAACGATAGGTTCTGGATCGTATGCTACAGTTCGGGTAAAATTACCTCCAAAACACAATTATTCTCAATAATTTTAACAGTTTACCTTTGTATTTATTAACTTTAAGATGGCTCATAGTGAGGTACATGGTGGCGATGTGGCAATTAAAATTGTAAGTAAGTACACAGCACCAGAAGACTACCTTAAGAAATTTTTGCCTCGAGAAATTGAAGTTGTAAAAGGATTGAAACATCCAAATTTGATAAGATTTTTACAGGCAATTGAAACTACTCATAGGTATTTAACAAAAGTTTCATGTTAATTAAATACTCGTTCGTTCGTCATTATTATTATTGTTAATTTTTTGTTCAGGGTTTACATTGTAATGGAATATGCTGAGAATGGAAGTCTTTTGGATATAATACGAAGAGACTCTTATATAGATGAAACGAGATCTCGTAAATGGTTTAGGCAATTAGTTGATGCTATTGACTATTGTCACGATAGAGGCGTCGTTCACAGGTACAGTAAAATCAATATTAAAATCAATCTGAAAGAATCATTGTTTCATAAAATGATTATTGTAGAAAACTAGTATTGCTTCAGTGTGTAATCTACAGCAAACATTTTGTTTTGATTGACCTCAACAAATAATTCAACTTTATAGCTAGTATCGTTAATTTCATTCATGGTGGCGTTAAGAAATTTTTTCTTTTACTCATTGATATTTTAAAATGTTAACCGCTTTCCACATTTAAGAAATTTTTGATTTTTGACCATTTGTAGAGACATAAAATGTGAAAATCTGTTGATGGATTCTGAAAATAACATTAAAGTATCAGATTTTGGTTTTGCGCGTGGTCATTTAAAAAACAACAATGGCCATATAATATTAAGCGAAACATTCTGCGGAAGTTATGCTTATGCTTCACCAGAAATATTAAAAGGTGTCCCATATCATCCTCAGTATTCAGATATATGGTCGATGGGTGTCGTTTTGTACGCAATGGTCTTTGGAAGATTACCGTTTGACGATGCAAATTATTCGTTGCTGCTGAAGGTACAGCAAATTTAAATAATTCATTTTTATTGCAATTTAAACTGCTGTTGTAGCAAGTTTCAAATAAAGTAACTTTTCCAAGGGAACCGAAAGTTTCACCCAGTTGCAGAACTCTAATATCAAAAATTCTTTCTCCATTGAAAATAAGGCTCAAAATTAGTGGCATACGTAATGATCCATGGTACAATTATGTTTCTGAAAAAGCAGGGACTAGTAAGGACCACACTTCTTCTGTAAGATGCAATGAATTTACTTTTGAATATAATGTAATAATTCTAAAAAGGATGTTGTTAGGATACTAACCAACCTCCAGTTCGGTTAGCAAACGAAGCTAGTAAGGAAGGCGCTGGCGTTGCAACACTGGTTACTAAGCAACAACTGAAAGAAGAGGCGCAAAAAACAAACAAAATGAAGAAACGTAGATTTAGTACAGACGAAGAAAAACCACTGTCAACACAGATGCCAGATAACGCTTCCAATGAAAATAAAAATAAAAAGAATAAATAAGTTTTGTCTTTTAGTACCTTTTCATAAATTTCATAAATTTAAGTTGAACCATCAAGGATTAATAGCAAATGTTCGTTTTAAATAAAAATGTAAGCTTGAAAAAGTGTTTGTTATCCAGATTTTAATAAGCAACAACGAGTGTATACATATACCGGGTGTGCCAATTATCTGGGGTCGGTCTATTACGCCTTACCTATTCACTTGATTAAAAAATGTTACAAGTAAAAGTTGTTTGGAGTCAAGTACTCTACACCATAAAGTTATTCTAAAACATACAGGGTGTTTAGTTTTTCCTGCACGTTATGCAACTTTGTTATTTTAAACGGAACGCCCTGTATATTGTCACATTTCCAGATTCCTCGTTACAAAATAGGGAAAGTTCATACTACAGACACCATACTAAAATTGAATGGTTTTTGAGATATTCCACTTTTAGGAAAAAACAATTAATTTGAACTTAGGTAGATCTTTTTGAAAATTAATAACGTTTTTATTAACGATTATTTCGTATCGGTTCTTTGGCATAATACTAACAATGCTTCAAGTTAAACGGCCAATGCCAAATATCCTCGTTATATTGTACAGGATGTTTTAAAATTGAAAATATCTTATATCTTATTTTG
>JAFFZR010008591.1:0-21677 GCA_018397195.1 Lethrus apterus | reverse complement strand
AGGAAAGCAAAAATATTGCTGTCGCGTAGTACTTTTAGAGCTATTTTTCATAGTTTTTTGTTTTCCTGAATCGGACCACAAATAACGAAGTTATAGCCTGGTTCTTTTTTTAGGATCCATCCTGTATATAATAATTATTATATTACATAAATTGTCAAATTCTTGGTTGAATAAAAATTAAGTATAACATAAATTATTTTTATTTAAATTTTAAAGCTTACATTTATTATTTGGGATTGTCTGTCACTGAAGATATCCTAAATATATTGAGTTGAAAGGAGCTAGCGATCATACATTGACAGGTCAAACAAATTAGTACATTTCTACACGACTTTTTACAAATTACAGCCATCAATCTGTATGATAAATAATTTTCAATAAAGTTGCCTTGCTGTAAGGTACTATGTAAGGTATGTTTATCAGTAGTTTTGGATAAGGAGTGTGCGAGAAAGTAAGCCATTACGTTTTTAGCCCAAAAATATTTCGTTTTTATATCTAACGAGTAGTTTCGCATTTTCAGAAACTAAAGAGCCGTTCCTTCTTATCCATAAAAAAAATTTACGAAAAATATTACATTCGTCTGTCTAGCAAATAAACACAATATCAGAATATTAAATATGTAAAATTTGCGGATAATATTTACGGTAATAAAAAATAAAAACAAACCCATAATGCACCACGTCGACGTAACTAATAACCTCCTTACCTGAAATCAAAATAAAACATTAATAAACATTAAAATAAAATGTTAAATGGCAATTGCCATGTTCATGACAACAATACACTTTTAACTTAATAAACTACACAACAGTTATGGATATTGCCCAAATTATTATTTAAAAAAAGTAATAAATAAATTTTGCAATGGAAGCCTATACTACACTAATTGAACAATTGACCAAACACAACTAAAAGAAGAAACTTTTATTTTAAATTAAAAAAAATACAATAAAATTTTATTACACTAAGGCCGAGTTGCACCAGCGCAAATTAGTTAATCTATGATTAATTTCTATAGAAATAATTATTATAATAATAATTATGACAACAGTTTCTATAGAAAATAATCTGGATTAATTAATCGTCGCTTGGTGCAACTGGCCTTAAATATTAACAAAAAACCTGTGACTAAAAACGTGTATGGCCCCTAGAATCTAAGACAGCTTGACACCTTTCAAACATATTGTCTACAAGCATATTGAACTCATCTTGTGTGATAGACTGCCATAATTCTCGCAACACGTTTAGTAGCTCTCGTAGTATTTGTGGAATGGAATGTAGAATGTGGACAGTTTCAACCATTCTCAGTACTGATCTCGCTTGATGCGGCCTAGCATTATCGCACAATTTCTACCTGAAAGCCCAGGATGTCAGTGAGGATGTTGGTGCGTCCTGCAAAAGTTATGCCAACCCATACCATTACTGTACCATCTCTAAACGGGTTCTTGCACTTGACGGCGGTGTCGAGGTACTCCGCGCCTTGTCCACTGACGTAGACTATCTTTAAATCTTCCAAAGCGAGATTCATCAGTGAACAAAACTGATCGACATTTTTGGCGCTAAATTTAATATTCGATTGACCACTGCAATCTCTCTCGTCGATTGGTTCCAGTTAAAGGAATTCTTTTCATAAAACGACGACTATCTACTTATAGAAGTCTCCTTCTTATGGTTTCTTATGGAGATGTGAGTGCCAGTATCAGTGTGAAGCAGCCATGCCAGATATCGCCTAGTCGAGCTGTCAATGTTATCAAGAGATCTTCAACTGCATGGTCTTTTTCTTCGTCCACTTCTTCATCTTTCTGCTACAGTAACGGTAGATCTCCATCGGTAAAAAGCCGCGAAATTACACATTCGCTCACATTAAATTGATCAGCGACGTCCACCTGGCGGTAACCTACTTGCAATAGTCCAATAGCTTGGGTGGATTCTTCAGTGTTCAAGTGTCTCCACATTTTAATGATAAAGGTACTGACAATTGTCAAACATTTTCACACGTTCTGGAAGACTGTTCATAAGTATCTAAGCTCATAATAACAAAATTCCTTTGAGGTAACCAAAAAAAGTTGTCATAAGCATAAAAACAACTGATAATATCAGAAAGCAATAAGAGTTTAGAAGAGGAAACCTCTACATTTAAAAACAAATAACAGATATAAAAACTACTAATATCCCTAACTTTTGTGGAACAGTTTATATTGTGGTTAAAATATGTGTATAAACCGTAAAAACAAAGTTTATAACTAGATGTAAAATTATTCGATATATTCGTTAAAATCTATATACTCGTCGAAAATTATATGTAGATGACAAAACAAATGTCAAATAAATTAATACGTCAAAATTAATTGACGCAGTTTATAACGACAAATCACAAGATTCAAATTAACTACGGATTCTCATTTACATACTGGAACTGTTGGTGGTTATAATAAATGCTGTGTATGAAGGTAGAAAATATGAGGACAAAGTTTAAACTTATCATACCGAGAATGTTTATTTAATTATTAAAGTTTAAGTGTACCAAAGAAGGTGAAGTACTTTGAAACTAATTAACAACCGTTTATGGATATGTTGAACGGAAAATTTCAGCAGTGTGCCGCGTTATGTCGTTATCCTATATATGCAGGTAATGAATTAATTTCCTTTGCTCCGTTGCGATTATATTAAACATTCCTATCAAAGCTCTAGTTACTCGTGCTTTTATTGCTTAAACAGTTTCGCTCACTAACACAAACACATTGAGCGACTTTTGTGTTAATAAATTTGAAATGTAAACTTAAATTAAAATTGAATTCTTTTGAATGTTGCAAATATATTTTATATCACAATATACCGTGTGTCCCAGATCGAGTGGCATGGGTAACTTTTTTATCATTGAAGTTGGAGATTTGGTTAAATGGGCAATGTTTTGCAGGTTTATATGCTGATTTAAAAATCTGTTCAAAAAAAAAGTTCAAAATGTCGAACCCGTCAGAATTTATTTAAAAAAAACTAAAAACTGTCATTTTGTTTTATGTCAAATATCTTCGTAAGTATAAGAGATACGAAAAAAAGTTTCATATGAAAGTCAATGTATAAAGAGACCAATTTAAAATTGGTGTCGAACAAAAATTCAAGATGGCTGCTTTTGTAGTACTCGTATCAACTTCCTTAAGTTAAATCGGCGCCATATTGGATTTTTAGGTTACTGAATAGAATTTTTTATTCTCCTATCAACGATGTAAGATAACGTATGATTGAATAAAAAATACCAGTAAAATTAGTTGTTTTTACATTTTAATCAAGTAGGCTTAAATGGAGCCAAACAAAATTAGGTGAAATTTAGTTTAGAACCTTTATATCTAATTCCTATAACACTTCTTAGTAACATGTCAATTCAGTATTGAACTTGAACCACAAAAACCATAGTGACATTACTAAAAGTATACTAAAAAACTTACTAAAAGTATAGTCAAGTAGGTAAGTAGCTATGATGAAAAACAACAATTCATGAAACGTGGTAGATTTATTTAATTCACCGATTTGACAATAAGGTTATTGCCACCAATACTAATTTTCGATGGCCAGCCAGATCAGCTGATCTAACGCCTCTTGACTTTTTTCTGTGGGGTACCTAAGTTAAATAATAAAGTATATGGAAGCAAATACAGCTACAATAATGTTCAGGAACTGCGCAAAGCAGTACTAGAAGCGTATGCTAGTATTAATGAAAATACGTTGCGTAAAGTAACCCGAAGTGTATTCAAACGGTGTCAACTATGTTTAGCTAAGACTGGCCGGCATTTTGAACATTTCATGTGATTAATAGAATTAAGTTTTGTTTTCTTAAATAAATTTTGTTTGGATCCATGTAAGTCTACTTGATTAAAATGTAAAAACAATTAATTTTACTGGTATTTTTTATTCAATCATATGTTATCTTACATCGTTGAAAGGAGAATAAAAAATTCTATTCAGTAACCTAAAAATGCAGTATGGCGCCCATTTAACTTAAAGAAGTTGATACGAGTACCACAAAAGCGGCCATCTTGAATTTTTATTCGACACCAATTTTAAATTGGTCTCATCGAATACAGTGACTTTCATATGAAACTTTTTTTCGTATGTCTTATACTTACGAAGTTTTTAGTTTTTTTTTAAATAACTTCCGATGGTTTCGACATTTTGAACTTTTTCAAACAGATTTTAAATCAACATATATAACTGCAAAACATTGCCCATTTAACCAAATCTCCATCTTCAATGATAAGAAAGTTACCCATGCAATCCCACTCGATCTGGGACACACTGTATATTCTAAACCAGATTTTTATTTTTATAGGGCATAAATGACGTAACACCAGCCATTAAGCGATGGATCTACTTGGCGACAACGTTCGCCGATGTGGCCAATCCCGTCGCAACCTACGGCAGCATCCTCATAGGAAGTTGCATCCTGATTGGAATCTTTATAAATGCCTACAAGTCGTTGGTTTTCACCAGAGAGACGATAGAGATCAGCATGAGAACATTACGCAGCGGCAACAACCTCTTACATTCGAATAACAACAGATTGCTCATTATACGCGACAGTTATTCATTGCTGCCAACCTTTTCGGAAAGATCCGAAGTTTGACGATTACTTAAATCGCTAGTGATTCGTTCATTCCATGATAAGACTGTCGAAATTTTATTCGCAGACGTTTTGTAAATAATATTTGATTGATTTCGTCGCCATTTTAATGTGGATTTTTTTTTTTATTGACAGCAACACTGCAATTTTTTCGCTAAAAAACGTTGTGGCATTTTCCAAAATTTTATTCGGCCAGTGTTTCTATGGACGAAATATCCGTACTTACATTTTTATCAATTGTAGACTTTTAGGTTAGACTTAGCGGTACATTCTAGTCGTAAGCCACCCACCCATTCCCAATGGGGTGGAATATTATACGTTCGTCGATTTCGACGAACTTAGAGAAATATTTCCCAAAAACAAACGGGTAATTTATTTTTTTTGGTCGTGTTTATAACGACTCGCTCAAAATAACACAATTTTGCTCATCCATTTTATTGTAGGTTTTGTAGTGTGTTTTTGAATACAATTTTTTCAATAAATTTTTTTATCAAACTTTTGAGTAATTTTATTCATATCCTTTCAAAATGATTAAAATTGAAGGTGAATATCTTCAACAAGGTAATTAAATTAAAACCGGTGTTGTCAGGCCCGGTTGTAGAGGCGAAGCCGCCATCGTGCCATTTAATTTGTTATATCTTTGAAGCAAGTTAGCGACAATCGACGGGAACAGACGCGCCCCGCGCCGAGCCCTACCGCCCTCTATGTTCGGCAGCTTTCGTGCATCCACGATCCGGGCCTTTAGTTGTCTTTGCCCTTTCGCGGGCGGTAGGAAATATTTCCCGCCAATTTTAAATGTCCTTATAAACGTCAGAATACAAAACTAAACATTTCTTAGTGGCGTCATCTAGTGGTACAGTTGAAAAACAGAAAATCGTAGGAATCTACTTAATTCTGCCTTGTTAACAACCATGAAATTCTATTGTACGTCGCAGCGGGCGCATTTTCTGCAATTTTTAGCTGGCCGTTTGTGGTTTTTTGAATTTTACTTGTGTAACTTTTGGAAAAGTAAGTATATAAGGTTTTTCTTTCGATGTTTTGCTAGATGCACGGCGCCACCTCTCGGCGAGTGCCGTAAGCATTAGTCGATGTCTGCTTATCGGCCATAGGGAGCTGTTTCAAATAACCATAAATTTTATTTACGAGCATACTGAAAATGAACTTTGAATTAGTGGAATATATTTTTCCCACCGCCCAATTTACCACAGTTATTGAAAGTCTGTACATCTTTGTAGTTCTCCAACAGAGAATGTCTAAGCAATATGACTGGAATCTTGAAGACCCAACACAGGCCGAAGAAGCTTTAAAATATCTTTACGGTTTGCCGGAAGACTATAATATAATTCAGAAAACGAAGCTTACTGTGATGCTGAGGAACAATTGAATGCTTTAGATATGAAAAGAAGAGGTAAACCTGCTTTATTTGGAGTTCCTGACGATGTTAGGCTGTCAAATGTCGAGTCCCACTTTCCCGAAAAGGAATCACATAGATGTAGAATCTGCAGCACTAAAGTGAACGAGAAACGTACACCATGTACATGCACGCAATGTAAAGTTTCAGTTTGTGTGCCAATTTGTTTTAAAAAATTTCATAGAAAATAATAAGTTGTAAACTTACCCATTTTTTTATTATTATATTATATATTAAGTTTATATAGTTAGAAATTAAATTTAAATAGAAAATACATAATTGATTTTAACTGAAACATTATTAATTTTTCTCATTAAAACATGGTAAATTAAACGGGCGATGGGAAATATGATTTATTTAAACAAAAAAGAAAAATAATAGTTATGCCAAAACTATAGTAATCAGTGTTGACGAAGAGTATTTCTGCCAAAAACAATTTCAAAATGATATCTTATTATTTACCCGCGAAAGGGTTAAATTTAATACCAAGTTACATGAAATACGATGAACCTTTTTATTAGTCAATATTGAAAATCTGCTTTGCAAATGTAATTTCATTTCAACTACCAGCTTCACGAGAAAAAAAGAAAATAGATCCAAATAACAATTGAATATATTTGACTCGTTTGATCTATACATAAATTAAAATGTGAAAATATGTAATATACAAATTGTTTTAATATTTACAAAATTCAATTGAACTAAATATACCTCGACCATAATTCATGTGTAACTTATCCTGCCTATAAAATAAAATTGAATTTTTTTTCGTCAAGAGACATTTTCTTACTGTAAATACTGACAAAGACACATTTCCAGATCCACGTAACTTTACACCGCTTTAAAATGCTAATTGGTTAAAATGTAAATATCACATACTGTTGTGGTCAAATCGACTTAAATCGTACTTTAAACATTAATTATAATGGTAACTGTTAGGTATCGGTAGGTTCCTTGATCTTGATTGTGCCACTTCGTGTTTCACTAATCGGAGTAATAAAATCAAAGCCAAACCGTCCGAGATCATGAGCATGTAAAAAACGTAAGTCCAACCATGACTTGATATGTAACCTGCTAGTAGAGGGCCTACGGCAGCACCTGTAATGAAAATGTATGAATATTGATTTTATCAAACTCACGGTATAAATAAAAAGATGGATGTTGAAAGGAATCGGTTAAACAACTACAAACAAATCACAAAGGACAACAAAGAAAAGAAAAATCGAAAAGATCAGCAAGATCATGAGTGCTCAATTTGCTCAAATTTTTGTCGGAAAGATTTTCATTTATGAGCAGTGGTTGCTTGGCAATTAAACGAGACCAATTTGACGAGCGACACGTAGCGCGAGGGTCTTTTCCAAAGAAATTGGTCGAGTTTAATTGCCTTTAGCAATCATTGCGAATAAATTAAAATCTTGCCAGACAAAAGTTGAGTACGAATGATCTTTGGTTGGAGAATTAACCGAATGAATTATAACATTGACGTTTGTCAAAATGACATTTAATGTATTTTGAAAGTTGTCATGGTTACTAAGTCAAAAACTATGACGTAGCGGCAAGAAAAGCACCATGCAATCTTTTCAGTATAAGATAGTTCTGATTGGTGCATGTGATCTTGGTTTTAAAATTTCATTGGTCCACATTAACATGATGTTAATTATCTATGAAAGAGTAAGAGCTTGTTAATCTAGAAGTCCGTCCATACGTCTAGAGCACCATTAATTGTACGTCAATGGTGAATGCTACCAGCAACTCTTGACAATCGAACCTAGATAAGAGCGACTGGAATCTGAAACCTCTCTCACATCAGTGATCAATCCATTCCCGGCTTCACTATGTAATAAAAACAAGCAGCTGTGGATAGAAATGAAAATCGAAGTAATTTTAAAAAACTATAGAAACAATAATGCTAGAACCTTACAGATATACGACGAAAGGAAAATGAAAGAGGAAAGTTGGAAGAAATACTTCGAGGAGCCATACAAGGGAGATACAGAGAAAAACGAAGAGAAGGACGAGAAAGAAAAGGAAAGGTAGAAACAGAAGAACCTACATTATGTAGAATTGGAAAACGTAATAAAGCAATTAAAGAAGAGAAAAGCTACATTGTGATAAAATAACTGCAGAATTGTTAAAAGAAGGTCGAGTGGAATTACATATGAAAATATTCAAACTGATAAGGAGAATCTGGAAAAAAGAAATGACGAAAGAATGGAAAAAGGGCTTAATAATCCCTTATTCAAAAAAAAAAAAGAGACATGGCAAATTGTGGAAACACAGAAAATCTAAACAGAGACTATCACAACGGATTCAGAGAAAATCAACGATCGACGCAATACGCATATTAAGACAATAGAAAAGTGTCAAGAATATATTTTGGAAATGCATTGATATTTACAGATTTCAAGCAGGCGTTCGATCAACTGAAAACATTTAATGCAAGACTTGAAAGCAATCGAGATACCAAAGAAATATGAAGTAGCAGTAACATAAGCAAAAGAAACAATGACATTAACCAAGAATGAAGAAAAAAAACTCAAAATACTGGAAAGAAAAATAATAAGAACAATAATGAGTCCAAAGAAAATAAATGAAAACAAACACAGGTAGCTAATGAATCATGAAGATTTACTGGGGAAAGAAAAGCACTGACAATCATGAATGGAACCCAGCGGAAGACTATGAAACAGATGGAAAGACAAGGTGGAAGAATACATCAAAGAACTGAAAATAGAACACTGGAAGAAACAAATAACAAACAGAATAAAATAGAGAAAAATAGAACACCAAGCAAAAACCCAACCGGCAATATGAGAGGATAGAAAGGACTAATCCATATGAGTTCTAATCACAGAACAGTTCAGCTAATAATAATAATAATAATATAGGATGCCCCAATAGTAACAAGATATAAACCTTGTCCAATGAGCAGGCATTGATAATAATATAGGAAGTCCCAATAGTAACAAGATATAAACCTTATTTGAAACACGAGCTCGACTTGCATTAGTCACTCATATCCGCAGACCAACGTTGGTTTCTGAGTTGATACTCGTAGTCGTACTGTGACGTTGGTCTGCGGATGTGAGTAACTAATGCAAGTCGAGCTCTTGTTTCAAATAATTTTGTCCACAGCTGACTTAGTTGACGTCTGCGCACTGGCCAGACTGCGAGTTCGTGATGATTGCAATTTCATCCGCTTGCAGCTCCCTATGGCTGATAAGCAGACAGCGACTAATGCTTCCGGCACTCACCGAGAGGTGGCGCCGTGCATTAGTCTAGCAAGATATAAACCCTGTCCAATGAGCAGACATTAAATAACAGAAGGACTATACAACAAAAATAATGAATTTTAATCTAGCAACAAAAAAAATATATCGAATGCATTTTTTAATTATAGATCAACATTCACCTATAGAACCAGTCCCGTCTATGATGGCAGTGACTGTCGCCAACGCCTTGGAGTTACCTTCCAAACTGGAATGAGTTCCCAATTCAGCAGAAACGGAAGTTGTTATTAGAGCATACGGCCCATTAACTAAAATCCCAACGAGGATCAACAGCACCATATTGGTTGCAAAATTCATGGTACCAAAGTGTTGATACACGTACATCTGGAAATTAACATTCATCAAAATAGTAACGATTGTTACATTACTTACAAATACCAAACAAGTAATCACAAGTAATTCGAACACATATTACATGACGTCACTTTTAATTAATCTACTTGGCTTTTACTTTAAAATAATGTTTATTTAATTTTAATCAACAATTTCTGAATTGTTTAATTTGATGGTTCTTACCATTGGAGCCGCCCAGGCCAACATCGATACACAAACCGTAGCCGGCATTCCACTGTAATCGCTCAAGATACCAGCCAAGATGGCGCCGATGATACCGCCGACGTCGAAAAGCGTCGATAAATCGGCGCTAAGAGTGGCGCTCATCGTCACTGTAACGACAATCTTAAAACCATTTCGTTTCATTTTTCGCATATTTACTCGAATGGTTTACGTATAAAGGCAACCAGAAAAGGAACGTGTAACTGACCAACTTGGAGAAAAATAAAGATAAGGAAAATTCGACGACGCCCGGTATTCTTATCGCACCGAAGAAACCTATCGCCTTCTCTTCCTGAACCGTCGACGAATTCGTCAGCAAGTATGTACGTTCCGTCAATCGTTTTTGGACTTCCTAAAAAGAAATATAATAAAATGTTGTTCGTACGTACAAAATTTATTCATAAGCCGTTGAATCTTTACCTGAATTAATTTATTACATAATTTTACAAATTTGAATACAAATAGGACTTCTTTACCAATTGTTTGTTCCGATTGACTTTTCAAATATCATTGTAAAATTTATAGTTCAGAGAAACTGCGACATAACAATATGATTCCCATAAAATTATTCCCAAACACGATTCACAGAGTAAATAAATTCACAAGTAACAGCAAATTGTTTTAAATTTTAGAGATTGTGTATCACATTTTTTAAATGTTCTAATAAATAATAAAAAAATGTTGTTTCTTATAAAGCTCTTCATCTCCGTGTCTCACGCAATTAGACTAATTAAACCTCCAAATGGAATCAACCTAACATCGACATTCCGAACATTTCTTCATTCAAGTAAAAACACAACGGTTCCTGTATGCATGCATCGGATTAATTTGTTTCTATGTAATCACCACTCACACCAGCAGGAATAATCGCACACAAAATTGAATTTCAACAAGTTGGAAAAAGCATGCACTTACAAATTCGTTTGTTGCGCGGTAGTGAACCGACCTTAATGCCTAAAACAATCAAACGACACACCGTATTAGTGAATTAGGCTTTAGGTTTGGTCGTTCTTGCACACACTCACCTGTTCGCCGATGAGGATTTCGGTGTCGTCGACGTCGGAACTCGCACCCGACGGCGTCTCGACGTTGGCCACCCGATTTTCCAAGCGTCTGTAAGGTTTCTATAAACAAAAAATTAATGTAGAAATTAACGATTTTTTTGGCTTACAACATAAAAGCTTTTGGTAAGTCGCGCCTACAGTTATAAACAAAAAATATATTTCAACAGAACGGATAGACAAGCAGATAGTCTGAACGACAAACAAAACGAATCAACACACAAGCAAACATGCCAACCAACACGGCTGACAAACATGTAAACAAGTACCCTAGGGATTACAAAATAACAAAAATAGAAAAAACTTATTAATTTATCTATCCTTGCTAGACTAATGCATGGCGCCACCTCTCGGCGAGTGCCGTAAGCATTGGTCGCTGTATGCTTATCGGCCATAAGGATAATGCAAGTCAAGCTCGTGTTTCAAATTATCTATCCTTGTTTCTTCAGCTTTAACCAAAGAAAAACTTCAAGATGTAATAAATCTATGTCGACAAAAACAAATTATATTTACTAGTTTACCAAGAAAATTGATATTACATAATTAATAAACAAATAAAACATGTTGCATAATAATTATAATAGTTATATCATTAATATTTTGTTACAGTAACTGAAATTTTGATAAACTTTGTTATTATGAAATTTCAATTAATTATGCATAATGATGACTGGGTCTAGTGGATTAGTCAGTAGGTCAGTAATGTCAAGGCCTACGTTGGAGACATTCTATTTCGGATATAAAGTTTGCAATGTTTTTAACATTGAGTTGGCCTTTCCAACCGAGTATTCTCATTAGATTTTCGACGTCTGTTCCTGACAACAGTAAGTCAGTCATGCCCGCCAACCAACAAACCACACCATGTAATTGAAAAAAAAAAAATAAAACTTAAAATAATTTAAAAGATATTCTAACTATAATATTTATAAACTTCTTAGTATTTATAAACATGGTTCAAAAAGAGTCATAACTTTCTATACAGAATGATTCAGCTAAGACATTAAAAGTTTATCGACTTCTCGTTGTAATTTCAAGTACAGGGTATCCTATGTGGAATAGTTTCAGAATTTAATGTAGAATTTAAAAATGTAATAAAAGACAAAGTATTCCATTTAAAAGATAAAAGCAATTTCCGCAAAAACCGGAAATCTTAGAAATTCGAAAATATTTTAATCTAATTGATCTTTCTAGAAATCTAACAAGTTCAAAGGTTGAGAATCACCCCGTATAAGCACGCATCATGGGATTCGTGGGTTGTATAGGTTGGGTTCGCTCCGTAATTGAAATTCAAAAGGTAAATACAAAAGAGTACAAAGAAGGAGTACAAAAGAATGAAAAGGAGTACAAAATTCCCTAAGGGAGTAAGTTAATAATAATTTTAATAAACATTAAGAAATGAGAATCCTTCTACTTAGGTTTTTGTAAACTAATTTATATACTTAATTTATATACTTCATTTTAAAGAATTTGTATTCCAATCTTTTCCTGTTTCTCTCATTTATAGCCTCTACTGAATAGATCCATGTTTTTTTTTTGTCTACTATTTTTACTTATTGGCGTCGCTTCCCAGTCCTTTTTAACCTGTCTGTCTTCTCCGATTTGTACCAAACGTCCAAACCAATTCAATTTCATGTTCTCCAGTATTCTCTTTGCCGATTTCATCCCTAGTGTATCTCTTATTTCGTCATTTCTTATTTTGTCGATTTTCCCTGCCACTTTGCTACGGTATCTCGTGTCCACTGCTTGTACTCTTTGTTATTGTCTTTCTGTCAGTATCCAATTTTCTCCTCCATGTATCAATCCGATAAGTATATTGACTTGTAGATGGGGTCTTGGTCTTTCTTGTTATTTCTTTTCGTCCAGGGAACTTTTTCTCTAGTGCATAAAATATTCTGTCTGCTGACTGGATTCTCCTATTTATTTCTTCTTCCTTGTTTCCTCCCACATCGATTACACTACCTAAATATCTGTATGTATTGACGTGTTCTATATTCTTATTGTATGCACTTTAATTATATTGTTGGTAATTATCATTGTTTTTTTTTTTTTTCGGTAATTAGGAACAAATTATGTGATTCAAATTCAAATATTTTGTATATTATTTAAACAATTTGGTACAACAATAGCGGTTCATTACTTCTTCAGAATCTCTTGAAATCCAGAATAGTTGCAGTTTTCATGACGAACTAAACTGTAATTTTGTAAGAATTTTTATATCACACAGTTTAACAAAGTGTGTCAACATGCCATGTTTATTAAGATTTTGTTTGTAGCAATTTTTTATGCTGATTTGATAAAAGATTTTCTTTCCTACTCAATAATGTAAAATTAGAAAATTGTCAAAGTTATTAACCTTTTATTATTAGTTATTGCTACATAAATTTAATTAACATTTCTAATATTTTGTTCTTTCAAATTTTTTTAAAGTATAAACACTAATTTCAAGGCTTTATAAGCTGATCAATTCTAAACGCAGAACTGTTACTTAGAGAGATACAAATATCACTTGAGAGAAAAAAAAATCTTTATCGAACGAGCCTAAATAACATCTAGATCTAAGGTCATGGTGTTGGTCGAAACAATTGAACAATTTACTAAAAAAATTTCTTCAAGGTATTATTTTTCTTTTTCACTCTCGTTGTTTTCCTCTCATTATTACAACAAATAATTACAGACAAATATACAGGTTTAAATTGCGTGTTAACTGTAGGAATCTAGCTTATTTCAAGAGGTACAGATCCGGTTAAATTCACGGCCCATTTCTGAAATAATCTAAAAAAATTTGAATGAATTTTATTCATTTGTTTATAGCGTCGATAATATAATTCATGTGTCACGTGGTACAATTTTAATTAATTTCATTGGTTAAAATACAAAAACAAAGACGCAGAATAGGCTATCAAATCGATGATAATTCTATCACCGCATGTTGACTGTCACCTGTTTTTAACGAATAAAATTCTTTACTGTCAAAGTGACAGAACGTTTCAATGAACGCGTCGCAATCAGAAAATAGTGCTGTTAACCAAAAAATGTTTCAACCAACAGATCACCGTCGATGGGGAGATGCCAACAAGGAAGAGATTCGAAACTTGATTGAGAAGAAAACCCCAAAAAATACCAAAATTATTTACTGTCAAACTGACAGATCGTTTAAAATTTTTGACTTTTTAAAAATTTATTTTGTTAACATTCATTATATTCTCTCACCAAATATAACACGTGTTATGATTAATTAACGATGATACCACTCGTTAAAACCTATAGAAAATCTTTCTTCGCACTCGGTCAATTTTCATCAGTTTTAACTCGGTCTATCACTGATAATAATCATAACACTAGTTATATTATCCCTGAATATAACAAAAACATTTGCACATTATTAGGTCTTTTTCTGATAACTGTCAGTCACAATGAGGAGGAGAACTTGCTCTTACAGTTATTTTTGTTGATTTTTTATTTCTGCATGCAATTTCTTCCATCTTTCCACTGCCACAACATCTGTTCTTTCTTTTGTTATGGTTTCTGTATTTTCCCGCATGGCCACTCCATCAAATTTTGTTTCGACAGCCCATCATCAATCGTGTCTTCCATCTTCTTCTATCAATATCTTCCGTTTATAGCGTTCTTTCACTCACACACATTTTACCACAATGGCCATAGTTTATATACAGGGTGATTCATAACGTACGGAGGAGACTAAAAGGATAGTAAGAGAAGACCAATAAATATTTTTTCTTAGCAAACTTTTGACCAAAACACAGTGACCAGGAAGTTACAGCAAGTTAAAAGTTAAATCGATTAAAGAACATTTGGAATTTTCTTAGTCATATGGCAATGACACTACTCATTTAACCCGATCTGTATGCCTTGAAATAAGCGAAATCCCTATAGTAAGGTGACCAACAATTTTTTGTGCAAAAGGAGTACGGATGGAATGAATTCCATTGGCCAAACTTATTTTTGCACATCAGATTTTAAATAAATATACAGGGTAAGTCATAACGTACGGAGGAGACTAAAATGGTAGTAAGAGAAGACCGAAATAAATATGTTTTCTTAGTAAACTTTTGACCAAAACACAGTAACCAGAAAGTTACAGCAAGTTAAAGTTAAATCGATTAATGAACATTCTGTACAAACTATGCTAGTAACTGACATTTTAAATTTAAATTGAAGATAGCCGATTGTTATTTATACAATGTAAAATTTAAAAACATAAAAGTAGCAGTTATTTAATTGTTTTTAAAAGGCTTAAATTAAAAAAAAAAAAAAAAACACTGATTCCTCATTAATATCAGTGATACTCAAAAAGTGGGCATCAATTTTTAAAAATTTTAAACTGATGCAACTATCTTGTTATTGATCTTTGGTCAAAAGTTTACTAAGAAAAAATACTTATTTTCATCTCATATTACCCTTTCAATCTCCTCCGTACGTTATGCTCACCCTGTATATAGGTTGTATGGGTTGGGTTCGCTCCATAATTGAACTTCTAATGGTAAGTACAAAAGGAGTACAAAGGAGTTAAAAAAAGGAGCACAAAAGAATGAAAAGGAATACAAAGGAGTACGGTTCATGAAGAGGAGTACAAAACTCCCTAAAGGAGTAGAATTGGTCACCTTACCTATAGTTTAACCTTTTGCTAACAAGTTTTAAGATATCATCATGTGAATTCAGTGACAGTTTTTTGTTACAGTCATAATAAAAATTGTTAATATTACTAGTTGTATAATTCAATTTCTGACATTTATTTAATTAAAATTCATTCATATTTTTATTAAGAGCGTTTCTAGTAAACATTTTCTTGCAATGCTGTGCCACAATATTCATATTTTGCTTGCGCTTCCTTTCAGCCAATTTCAAAGTCAAACGCATAATAAAAATCATTCTATCATACGAGAACGAATGAAACATTTTCAAAATTGTTAATCACAATTTTAGAAAACAACTTTTGTGTATTCATTTCATTTTCAATTATTTTAATAGCTTGAACTTCAATCGTTCGAAAAGCATCTTCCTCATTACTGAAGATAACCTTATTAAACCCAAAATATGCAAAAATGAGAAAGTTCACGATAATTAATCACGTGACATCATCCAAGTGCGGTTCAAGTTTATTTTACAATGTCATTATCAATTTTTTATTTGCATATAAAAACATAAATCAATCAAGACGTGCAATTAATTCTACGAGATAAGTTAAGCGTCGCCAATTAAATCTTTTATGAACAGCATTTAATTTAATGATTTTGGCTTGCAAATAACCTGAATCTCACGACACCCACCAAAAGCCACGTATAAGCACTTTTTACTTTTTCCTAACTTTTTTATCTACGTTTAATTATACATATGTTTGTTTACTGTTGATTGTATTATGTAAGACAATGTGTGTATTTTATTACGTCATGTTTTTATATTTTATTGTATTATGTACGACAATGTCAATGTTCCTTTGGAATTCATGGCAATAAACATTATTATTAATATTATTAGCCACTTAGACATTTTAATATTTTATCATCCATTTTGTTTTTAATTGATTACACTTGACCGACTTGAGATATTTCAAAAATATTTCTCTACCATTTTCATTTTTTTTAACTTTAAAATTCTTATTTACCTTGTTCCGCAAATTCTCTCGTTCAGGTGGTACACATCCCACATCCGTCGGATCAACAACCAAAAATAAAAATATAACGAATCCAAAAGCTCCCATAATCAATCCCGGAATAATAAACGACATTGACCAATCATTTTCAACGTATTCACCAGCGATGAGGGAACCTAAACAACAAAAAATTAAACACATTCCCCTAGAAACTCCCAAATTCTAACCCAAAATATTTCCAATACTAGTATGAGAATTCCAAATCCCAAAAATTAGTCCGCGTTTACTTTTACCAAACCAATTACCGACGACCGTCACAACGCCAGGCCAACCGGTCGTCTGAAAAATCCCCGCACAGGCCTGAAATCATCGAATACGAGACGTGTCGAACTGTCTGGCTAGTCGCTACCAACCTGCACGAAAATCAAATAGCCGAAATTATGCATGTTGTAAGTCTTCGCCAACCCGAACAGATAACAAAATATGCCCGATAATAACATCCCCAAAGATAGGAAATAACGCAGATTGAAGCGTTCGGCGATGAAACCAGATGCGAACATAGCGATGGCGTACGCAAACAAAAATGCTGAATCCAACGTTCCCAACATGGTTCCAGCATCTGCGTCGGATCCATCTAAAAACATATGATATGATAATTCGGAAATCATATTTGAATTTTACCAAACGGGGCCCAATCACACCAATTGGTTATGTGTTCGGGTGGTATTTCCGAATTGGGTGTCAAAGTACTACAATTCTGATGTAAAACTGCTTTTACGACTGACAACGGTTTTCTGGTCAAATGATAGCACATGTATGCAAAATACGTCAGTATCAAAACGCTGGAGCGATAGCTGTAAAGGAAACCTTAATTTGGAGAAAGCGAACCAAAAATGTGAACTTACTAGCATTCTCTGTTGAAAAGCAATCGGGGGCAACATTTATCCGTCAATTTTTGTAAAAATTTAATTCCTATTGGAATGCCGTCGGTGTACGAACTCATCTTAATTTATTTAATACTTAAATAATACTGATCAGCAAATTTCTGACTAATCGCCTGAAACAAAGAAAATCTAATGCATACTCATAACCTAAATTAATACGAAAATACGAACCTAATTGTATAATTTTGCATTTGGAATCGTTTGAAACGTCATTTTGACAACTTTTGGGCTGTTTTGTTACGAAATGAGTAGAAAACAACGCTCAGAATTGAGTACTGACAGTACTGACAGCTGGGGCACGAGCACTCACAGATGCAATCGACCGAGTGTACTTTATCGACGGTATCCTTCGCTTTTATAACGAGTACTTATAGCGACCGCCGGAAATAGTTCAAGGTTTTGCCAACGCGGACGTTGTCGGCGCTCGTTATCAACAAATATTTCGTAATAATCGACTTTTTGCCCAAAAATGCATTTTTTTTGACTTTTGTACGTTCACGTGTACGACCTTTTCGAGGGGATGCTCCATTTGAGGGCAACGTCCGCTTTAAGTAAATTTAAACGGCTGTGTAAATATTTAAAAAAATAACATACAGTGGCGTAGAAGGTAAAAAGGGTCATTTTAATTTGATTTTTTAAAAATTTATATATGTATTTATTAGCAGAACGCATCGGAATTCTATAGGCTAATGTAATGGATTAAGAGCATTGGTGCTCTCAATTGGCGTGATGAGGTCCCAAATCGTACTTGAAGACTGTGGTATTTGTTATTTAAATAATAATAATGGGGGCGTTGTGTGTAAGTATCAAAATTTTACTCAGTTCCCTTGTATTTGATAAGTTCTTGACATTTCTCTTCTAGAGATAAAAAAAAAAAACAAAAAGAAATTGTGGTTTCCGGGAACCTAAATTTGCGACGAAACTTGCGCCACTGATCGCAACAAACAAAATTGGGATTATCAATAATTAATCGTCACGATTAAGTAACATGATTCCTATAACATTCGAAACGCGAGTGATGTAGATATAATTTGTACAGTATACAGTCTGTTCTACAAAACAGGCCCAAGATTATAGCGACTTCAATTATGATTTAATCATCAACAAACCATATACAGTGAGATCGAAAAAAAGATTAGTCAAAGTAAGCCATGAACAAAAATCGGCATGTCTTTACTTAAAACACTATTTATTTCTTAATGTCAAATTGACGTTTGTCAAAAATGTTCAATAGGAAAGTGCTCCTGAAATTCTTCATAACAGGCAACGTAAGAATATTGCCATTTACCGTTTCCTGTTTCATTTCCATTTCAAAAATAAAATTCTAAAAGAAAAGCTTTGATTTGTTTGGACAGCATTTTTGACAAACGTCAATTTGACATTAAGAAATAAATAGTGGTTTAAGTAAAGACACGCCGATTTTTGTTCATGGCTTACTTTGACTAATCTTTTTTTCGATCTCACTGTATAAACAAATACAGAGTGAGCAATTGGAAGTGACCACCACGTGACCTTAAGGTGGCGACATTGCTAAGTTGGTACTATTTTATAAATATAACCTTAAAAGAAGAGAAGTGTCAAATTATTAGCTTGATCAGTACTTGTATACCTTCAAAATGACTTCTTTTTTTACTTAGAAGAATAAATTGCTTTTTAAAAGAATACATTTAATACAGAAATAATTTGGAAAAAGGTTTTCATTCCAGTATTTATGACAGATGACAGTAAATACAATAAGCAGTATGGGTAGCAGTAAAGCAAAAAAATACACTATTTTTGTGACGTATGTGGTCACGTGGTGGTCACTTCCAGTTGCTCACTCTGTATCTTAACCCTTAACTGTGTTGGTGGGGTCCGCGCGGACCTAGACTTATAGATTTCTTCCTGTAGTTCTTGAATTTGATACACGATGGCGTTGCGATTTTATGTAATATTTTGTTAGGATATGCTTACACGTTTGACGTATTGTCTGCAATTGATATTTAATTAGCATTGAAATTACAACACTTTGAATCTGCAGAGACCCCACCAGCACGTGAGATATGCGTTCATTACCGCGACATTGCAAATAATTATTGCAAAACAATTAGGTAGAAAACATCCCCCTACACTTCCGAATCAAGAAATGGAGCGTAAGTCTAGATGTGCAGTTTGTATTTGTATTATGTGCGAGAATTGTTTATAAAAGATGTTATTTTATAAAAAAAAAAAACATATTTATGTTTACGTTTAATAATTTGTTTTATTTGTAGAAAAAAATACGTTTTTGTTTCAATTTTATATTTGGGGTCTGGGCGAACCCCACGAGCACGTTTGAGTAAGTCAGATTCACCAACACAGTTAACCGTTAAATTACATTGGTCTTTGATGAAGTGTTATTGTTTTATCTTGTCTTGACTGATCGGTCAAGTATTAAAAGGACATTTTTCTATACGAACCTATGAACGTTTTACATTTTTCCTGTGGAAATCTGGGTTCTTCTCTAATAGGCGGTGGCAAGGGCATTTCGATTCTGATGTGCCCGTTCGTGTTTTCCGAACTGTGCAGTATGTTTTCTTCATCTTCGTCGACGAAGTATTCTTTGTTTCGTTTGTCATTTTTACTGGTTCCGGGCAAAAGTGGTTGCCTTTGATATAAATCTCCTGTAAGAACAAATTTTTTTAAATATGTGTTACAAAACGACACCAACAAATAAAACCAAAGTTTCAAAAAACAAATGATTGTGGTAATTAAAAATAAAATAAAAAAAAAAAAAATCCTCGACAAATCATGTTCAGAATTTTTTAGGTAATTACCGCCATAACAAGTTGTGCATGTGCACATTATAAAAGTATAGCGTCTAGTTTTTTATTTTATTTTTTTTCTTCCCCGTTAATTCCCCCCCACCCCTAATTTTTTTGTTAACTTAAGGAACTCACCTTGAATAATTTTGTTCGATTTTTCTTATTTATGAATAGTAATCCTAAACTATTCATAAATAAGAAAAATCGAACAAAATTATTCAAGGTGAGTTCCGTAAGTTAACAAAAAAATTAGGGGGGGGAATTAACGTGGAAGAAAAAAAATAAAATAAAAAACTAGACGCTATACGCGACGAATTAGGCCATCGGAGGATATTTTCGCGCCAAAATTATACGTGCGCAGTGGCGGCACTGCGCAGACATACCAAAACGCGACTGGCAGTGAACGTGTTTAATAAACTGTTTTCTTTGAACCAGTTATCCAAGATATTCGAATTTTAAAGGGAATTACTTAATGTAAATATCAAAAAGCATAGGGCCCAGTATGCTGCCTTGAGGTATTTCTCTCGTTGAAATTTGTTTGGAAAGTCGCAGAATCTCGAAAAATATGTTAGTAATGATTTTTGAAAACATTCCACGACCAAAATTAGCGTGGTATTTCGTTCAATGTACGTTTAGAACAGTTTGCAGATACGCCTGAACTTGTACAGAAATTTCATGTTTCTATCGGTCGATTTCCATTGATCGCTCACAGCAGCCGTACTTAACGGCGGGTTAATCGCCCAGAAACTAACGTTAGTCTGCGGAGGTGAGCGGTTTAATGTAATGTCGACGTGTGTTTCAAATCTTCGTGTTTCGTAATTAATTTAAAATTTATCAGAGCCTGTTATGTAAATTTTAATTACGACGTTTTAAAAACTTTTCTTATGCTAAAAAGTAAGCAATTCGCTTGTAAGTGGTTAATGTTTATAAATACTCGGAAGTATTTGTTTTGATTTCAATAAGAATACACCTTAAAACATTGCTTATATAAATATGTCAGCGATAACACGAGTTAACGTTATCTAAATCGTATATAAATATTATTTTAATAACCCGATACATCAAACCAAACATTTTGATTATTAAACGCAATAATTCAAATAACTTGAAGTACAGAAGCAAATACACAGTGGGCCAAAAAAAACGGTACAAAATTTGTACGCTCATATCTTCGTAAGTTATTAATATTTTTTAATAATTAATATACCAGTGAAAAGCCCAATTTTTATAGATAAGATGAAGCATTTTTGCTCTAAAGAGATATCACCAACTCGAAAGTTCTGCGTCATGACATGAAAGCATGTAAAAATTCTGGTTTTTAAAAAATTTATTGTTTTGAAAAGTATGAACATAAACAAAACTATCTCAATTATAAGTTTACAGATATGGTTCAATATCCTTCCCATT